>JASPKZ010008175.1:0-158687 GCA_030220185.1 Diploptera punctata
CAAATTGAGATTCCAAGGTTATAGTCTTATGGTTAAACCAAAAAAATGTCCAAAATTTTCGAAAACATCAAAAACTGCCAAAAAAATACTACTACAGACCCCTGTCCGGGATTTATATTCCAAAAAGATCGGTCTAATCCCAAACTTCACAATGAGTGTTCCAAGGTTTTAGGTTGATGTTTAAAAAAAGTACATATTTTCGAAAATTCAAAAACTCAAAAAATGCCTATCTATAGACTTGTCGGGGATCTATAAAACAAAAAATCCAAGTCTAAAACCCAACATTCAAAATTGAGGTTTTCCCAGGTTATAGTCTTATGGTTAAACAAAAAAAATGTCAAAATTTTCGAAAATTCAAAAACCGCAAAAAATACTATCTACAGACTGGTCCGGGATTATAATGCCAAAAAATCCGGTCTAAATCCAAAATTTCAAAATTGAGTTTTCCAAGGTTTAGTCTTATGGTTAAACCAAAAAATGTCAAAATTTTCGAAAATTCAAAAACTGCAAAAATACTATCTAGAGACTGTGTCCGGGATTTATAATGCAAAAAATCCGGTCTAAATCCAAAATTTCAAAATTGAGTTTTCCGAGGTTATAGTCTTATGGTTAAACCAAAAAATGTCAAAATTTTCGAAAATTCAAAAACTGCAATAATACTATCTGGCTGACTGGTGTCGCGGGATTTATAACGCAAAAAATCCATTCTAAATCCAAAATTTCAAAATTGAGTTTTCCAAGGTTATAGTCTTATGGTTAAACCAAAAAATGTCAAAATTATCGAAAATTCAAAAACTGCAAAAATACTATCTAGAGACACTGTCCGGGATTTATAATGAAAAAAATCCGGTCTAAATCCAAAATTTCGAAAATTGAGTTTTCCAAGGTTATAGTCTTATCGTTAAACAAAAAAATGTCAAAATTTTCGAAAATTCAAAAACTTCAAAAATACTATCTAGAGACACTGTCCGGGATTTATAAAACAAAAAATCCGGTCTAAATCCAAAATTTCAAAATTGAGATTTAAAAGGTTATAGTCTTATGGTTAAACCCAAAAAATGTCAAAATTTTCGAAAAATCAAAAACTTCAAAAATACTATCTACAGACTGTGTCCGGGATTTATAATGCAAAAAATCCGGTCTAAATCCAAAATTTCAAAATTGAGTTTTCCAAGGTTATAGTCTGACGGTTTAAAAAAAAAGTCCAAATTTTCGAAAATTCAAAAACTGCAAAAATACTATCTAGAGACTGTATCCGGGATTTATAATGCAAAAAATCCGGTCTAAATCCAAAATTTCAAAATTGAGTTTTCCAAGGTTATAGTCTTATGGTTAAACCAAAAAATCTCAAAATTTTCGAAAATTCAAAAACTGCAAAAATACTATCTAGAGACTGTGTCCGGGATTTATAATGCAAAAAATCCTGTCTAAATCCAATATTTCAAATTTGAGTTTTCCAAGGTTATAGTCTTATGGTTAAACCAAAAAATGTCAAAATTTTCGAAAATTCAAAAACTGCAAAAATACTATCTAGAGACTGTGTCCGGGATTTATAATGCAAAAAATCCGGTCTAAATCCAAAATTTCAAAATTGAGTTTTCCAAGGTTATAGTCTTACGGTTAAACAAAAAATGTCAAAATTTTCGAAAATTCAAAAACTGCAAAAATACTATCTAGAGACTGTGTCCGGGATTTATAAAACAAAAAATCCGGTCTAAATCCAAAATTTCAAAATTGAGTTTTCCAAGGTTATATTCTTATGGTTAAACCAAAAAATGTCAAAATTTTCGAAAATTCAAAAACTGCAAAAATACTATCTAGAGACTGTGTCCGGGATTTATAATGCAAAAAATCCGGTCTAAATCCAAAATTTCAAAATTGAGTTTTCCAAGGTTATAGTCTTATGGTTAAACCAAAAAATGTCAAAATTATCCAAAATTCAAAAACTGTAAAAAATACTATCTAGAGACTGTGTCCGGGATTTATAATGCAAAAAATCCGGTCTAAATCCAAAATTTCAAAATTGAGTTTTCCAAGGTTATAGTCTTATGGTTAAACCAAAAAATGTCAAAATTTTCGAAAATTCAAAAACTGCAAAAATACTATCTAGAGACTGTGTCCGGGATTTATAATGCAAAAAATCCATTCTAAATCCAAAATTTCAAAATTGAGTTTTCCAAGGTTATAGTCTTATGGTTAAACCAAAAAATGTCAAAATTTTCGAAAATTCAAAAACTGCAAAAATACTATCTAGAGACTGTGTCCGGGATTTATAATGCAAAAAATCCGGTCTAAATCCAAAATTTCAAAATTGAGTTTTCCAAGGTTATAGTCTTATCGTTAAACAAAAAAATGTCAAAATTTTCGAAAATTCAAAAACTTCAAAAATACTATCTAGAGACTCTGTCCGGGATTTATAAAACAAAAAATCCGGTCTAAATCCAAAATTTCAAAATTGAGTTTTCCAAGGTTATAGTCTTATGGTTAAACCAAAAAATGTCAAAATTTTCGAAAATTCAAAAACTGCAAAAATACTATCTACAGACTCTGTCCGGGATTTATAATGCAAAAAATCCGGTCTAAATCCAAAATTTCAAAATTGAGTTTTCCAAGGTTATAGTCTTATGGTTAAACCAAAAAATGTCAAAATTTTCGAAAATTCAAAAACTGCAAAAATACTATCTACAGACTCTGTCCGGGATTTATAATGCAAAAAATCCGGTCTAAATCCAAAATTTCAAAATTGAGTTTTCCAAGGTTATAGTCTTATGGTTAAACCAAAAAATGTCAAAATTTTCCAAAATTCAAAAACTGCAAAAATACTATCTAGAGACTGTGTCCGGGATTTATAATGCAAAAAATCCGGTCTAAATCCAAAATTTCAAAATTGAGTTTTCCAAGGTTATAGTCTTATGGTTAAACCAAAAAATGTCAAAATTTTCGAAAATTCAAAAACTGCAAAAATACTATCTAGAGACTGTGTCCGGGATTTATAATGAAAAAAATCCGGTCTAAATCCAAAATTTCAAAATTGAGTTTTCCAAGGTTATAGTCTTATCGTTAAAGAAAAAAATGTCAAAATTTTCGAAAATTCAAAAACTTCAAAAATACTATCTAGAGACTCTGTCCGGGATTTATAAAACAAAAAATCCGGTCTCCATCCAAAATTTCAAAATTGAGTTTTCCAAGGTTTGTATAGTCTTATGGTTAAACCAAAACAATGTAAAAATTTTCGAAAAATCAAAAACTGCAAAAATACTATCTACAGACTCTGTCCGGGATTTATAAAGCAAAAAACCGGTCTAAATCCAAAATTTCAAAATTGAGTTTTCCAAGGTTATAGTCTGATGGTTAAAAAAAAAGTCCAAATTTTCAAAAATTTAAAAACTTCAAAAATACTATCTACAGACTCTGTCCGGGATTTATAAAACAAAAAATCCAGCCTAAACCCAAAATTTCAAAATTGAGTTTTCCAAGGTTATAGTCTTATGGTTAAACAAAGAAATGTCAAAATTTTCGAAAATTCAAAAACTGCAAAAATACTATCTAGAGACTGTGTCAGGGATTTATAATGCAAAAAATACTGTCTAAATCCAATATTTCAAATTTGAGTTCTCCAAGGTTATAGTCTTATGGTTAAACCAAAAAATGTCAAAATTTTCGAAAAATCAAAAACTGCAAAAATACTATCTACAGACTGTGTCCGGGGTTTATAATGCAAAAAATCCGGTCTAAATCCAAAATTTCAAAATTGAGTTTTCCAAGGTAATAGTCTTACGGTTAAACCAAAAAATGTCAAAATTTTCGAAAATTCGAAAACTGCAAAAATACTATCTAGAGACTGTGTCCGGGATTTATAATGCAAAAAATCCGGTCTAAATCCAAAATTTCAAAATTGAGTTTTCCAACGTTATAGTCTTATGGTTAAACCAAAAAATGTCAAAATTTTCGAAAATTCAGAAACAGCAAAAATACTATCTAGGGACTGTGTCCGGGATTTATAATACAAAAAATCCGGTCTAAATCCAAAATTTCAAAATCGAGTTTTCCAAGGTCTTATGGTTAAACCAAAAAATGTCAAAATTTTGAAAAATTCAAAAACTTCAAAAATACTATCTAGAGACTCTGTCCGGGATTTATAAAACAAAAAATCCGGTCTAAATCCAAAATTTCAAAATTGAGTTTTCCAAGGTTATTGTCTTATGGTTAAACCAAAAAATGTCAAAATTTTCGAAAATCCAAAAACTGCAAAAATACTATCTACAGACTCTGTCCGGGATTTATAATGCAAAAAATCCGGTCTAAATACAAAATTTCAAAATTGAGTTTTCCAAGGTAATAGTCTTATGGTTAAAGGAAAAAATGTCAAAATTTTCGAAAGTTCAAAAACTTCAAAAATACAATCTACAGACTTTGTCCGGGATTTATAAAACAAAAAATCCGGTCTAAATCCAAAATTTCAAAATTGAGTTTTCCAAGGTTATAGTCTTATGGTTAAACCAAAAAATGTCAAAATTTTCGAAAAATCAATTAGATATAGACCTGATTTTTGCATTATAAATCCCGGACAGAGCTTCTAAATAGTACTTTTGCAGTTTTTGTTGCATTATAAATCACGGACGCAATCTCTAGAAAGTATTTTTGCAATTTCTGAAATTTCGAAAATTTTGCCATTTTTTGGAAAAACACCTAGATTATAGACGTGGAAAACTCAATTTTGAAATTTTGGATTTAGACCGGATTTTTAGCATTATAAATCCCGGACACACCCTCTAGATAGTATTTTTGCAGTTTTTGAGTTTCGAATATTTTTTACATTTATCGGAAAATCGCCAAGACTATAGCCTTGGAAAACTTAATTTCGACATTTGGGAATTAGGCCGGATTTATTGCATTACAAATCCCGGACCCACCCTCTAGATAGTATTTTCGCACTTTCCGAAATTTCGACAACTTTGAATTTTTTTGGAAAATCACCGCGACTATACACTTGGAAATGTCAATTTTGAAATTTTGGATTTAGAGCGGGTTTTTTGCATCATAAATCACGGACACACCCTCCAGATAGTATTTCTTGCAGTTTTTGAAATTTCGCAAATTTTGACATTTTTTTGGAAAATCACGAAGACTATTTTCAAGTTTTGGATTTAGAAAAAATTTTTTGCAATATATCACCCGGACAGAACTTTCAGATAGTATTTTTGCATTTTTTGAAATTTCGAAAATTTTGACTTTTTTTGGAAAACCACCAAGACTCTATCCTTGGAAAACTTAATTTTGAAATTTTGGATTTAGACAGGATTTTTTGCATTATAAATCCCGGACAAACCCTCTAGGTAGCATCTTTGCAGTGTTTCAAATTTCGAAAATTTTGGCATTTTTTGGAAAATCGCTGAGACTATAGCCTTGCAAAACTCAATTTTGAAATTTTGTATTTAGACCGGATTTTTTCTATTACAAATCCCGGGCTGAGCTTCTAGAAAATATTTTGCTCTTTTTGAAATTTCAAAAATGTTTGACATTTTAGGAAAACCACCGCGACTATACACTTGAAAATGTCAATTTTGGATTTATACGGGTTTTTTGCATTATAAAACCCGGGCAAAACTTCTAGATAGTATTTTGCAGTTTTTGAAATTTAGAAAATTTTGACCTTTTTTGGAAGAGCAACTAGAATATCCTTGGAAAACTCAATTTTGAAATTTTAGATTTAGTCCGGATTTTATGCATTATAAATCCCGGTCTCACCCTCTGGATACTATTTTTGCAGTTTATGATATTTCGCAACTTTTGACATTTTTTGGAAAACCACCAAGACTATAGCCTTGGAAATCACAATTTTTAAATTTAGATTTAGACAGGATTTTTTGCATTACAAATCCCGGACACACCCTCCAGATAGTATATTTGCAGTTTTTGAAATTTCGATACTTTTTGGAAAACCACCAAGACTGTAGACTAGGAAAACTCAATTTTGAAATTTTGGATTTAGAACGGATTTTTGGCATTATAAATCCCCGACACAGCCTCTAGATAGTATTTTTGCAGTTTTTGAAATTTCGAAAATGTTGACATTTTTTGGAAAACCACCAAGACTATATCCTTGGAAAACTCAAATTGAAAGTTTGGATTTAGACCGGATTTTTGGCATTATAAATCCCGGACACAGCCTCTAGATACTATTTTTGCAGTTTTTGAAATTTCGACAATTTTTACATTTTTGGAAAATGACGAAGAGTATAGCCTTGGGACACTCATTATAGAAACCCAGGCATATAAAGACGCCATCAAAGAGAGACAAAACAAAGCCAATGCAATACCGATGGAAATAATGGACACAGAAACAATGAAAACCGATGTGTGGAAAGGACCGAACTTCCAACTTCGCCACCTATACACACGCTTGGCCGCGCCTGGTTTCCACTGGAAAATATGTCAGAATCCGTCATACCACGACCCGAAGGAGGACTGCAGATGTAAGCTTTGCGACGAGCCATTCTCCAGGTACCACCTAATGAAATGCCAAAGCAGAACTCAGCCTCTCACCAAAATTACAAAAGACTAGTGAAAATTCTATATGTACACATTGTGTTTAATAAAATCAATTCTAAATTATTGAAATGTTGGATTTAGACGGGATTTTTTACATTTTAAATCCCGGACACAACCTCTAGATACCATTTTTCAGTTTTTGAAATTTCGAATATTTCTTAAATTTTTTGGAGAATCGAAGAGACTATAACCTTGGAAAACACTATTTTGAAATATTGGATTTATACCGGATTCTTTGCATTATAAATCCCGGACACACCCTCTAGATACTATTTTTGCAGTTTTTGAAATTTCGAAAATTTTGACATTTTTTGGAAAACCACACTATAGACTAGGAAAACTCAATTTTGAAATTTTTGATTTAAACCGGATTTTTAGCATTATAAATCCCCGACACAGCCTCTAGATTGTATTTTTGCAGTTTTTGAAATTTCAAGAATGTTAACTTTTTTGGAAAACCACCAAGACTATACCCTTGGAAAACTCAATTTGAAAGTTTGGATTTAGACCGGATTTTTGGCATTATAAATCCCTGACACATCCTCTAGATAGTATTTTTGCAGGATTTGAAGTTTCGAATATTTTTTACATTTATTGGAAAACCGCAAGACTATAGCATTCGAAAACTCAATTTTGAAATTTTGGATATAGACTGGATTTTTTGCAATATAAATCAAGGACACACCCTCTAGATAGTATTTTTGCAGTTTTTGAAATTTCGAATATTTTTTAGATTTTTTGGAAAATCACCGAGACTATAGCCTTGGAAAACTAAATTTTGATATTTTGGATTCATACCGGATTTTTGCGATATTAATCATGGACAGAGCTTCTAGATAGTATTTTTGCAGTTTTTGAAATTTCGAAAATTTTCACATTTTTTGGAAAAATCAATTTTGAAATTTTGGATTTAGACCGGTTTTTCTTGCATTATAAATCCCGGACACACCGTCTAGATAGTATTTTTGCAGTTTTTCAAATTTCGTAAATATCTTACATTTCTTGGAAAACTCAATTTTGAAATTTTGGATTTAGACCGGATTTTTGGCATTATAAAACCGGACTGAACTTCTAGATAGTATATTTGTAGTTTATAAATTTCGAAAATTTTGACTTTTCTTGGAAAACCACCTAGACTATAGCCTTGGAAAACTCAATTATGAAATTTTGGATTTAGACCGGATTTCTTGCTTTATAAATCCAGGTCTCGCCAGCCTCTAGATACTATTATTGCAGTGTTTGAAATCTCGAAAATTTTGAGGTTTTTGGAAAACGCACCAAGACTATATAGGCCTTGGAAAACTCAATTATTGAAATTTTTTGTTTTGGATTAGTAAAGGATTTTTTGCATTATAAATCCCCGGACACCGCCTTCCAGATTGTATTTATGGCATTTTTTTGAAATTTTCGTCACATGTTCCCCATTATTGGATAATTCACCAAGACCTGTAGCCTTGGCAACTCAATTTTGAAATTTTGGATTTAGGACCGGATCTTTTGCATTACAAACCTGCCGACAGACCTTCTTAGATAGTCTTTTTCAGTTTTTTGCAAATTTCGAAAATTGTGGGGGGGGCGGGGGGGGGAGCGGCGCTGTGGCTATTAAAGTCGTTAGACTGCAGGATGCATGCTGGGGGGGGGGGGCGAGCTAGAGCCTATATCCTTGGGAAAACTCAATTTTGAAATTTTGGATTTAGACTTTTTCTCAAGGATTTTTAGCATTATAAATCCCGCTCTCACCCATCTAGAGATACTAGTTTTTGCATTTGCCTGAAATCTCGCAAATTTTCACATTTGGTTGGAAAACTCACCAAGACTAATAGTCTTGGCTGAAACTCAATTTTTTGAAATTTTGGATTGAGATATCGGGATTTCTTGCGTTTACAAATTCCATGACACAACCTGTAGATAGTTTTTTTGCAACTTTTTGAAATTTTCGAAAATTTTCACATTTTTTAAAGAAAAACACCAACATAATAGCCTTGGAAAAATACTGTACAATTTTTCGAAATTTTGGGATTTAGACCGGATATTTTGCATTATAAATCCCGGACATACAAACTCTAGATCGTATTTTTTGTTTGCATTTTTTCAAATTTCGAAAATCTTTACATTTTTTTTGGAAAACACCTAGGTTAGATGCCTTTGAAAACTAATTTTTGAAATTTTGGATTTAGCCCGTATTTCCTGCATTATAAATCCCGGTCTCAATCCTCTAGATACTACCTTTTGTTGGCAGTTTTTTTAAGTTCGTGAAATTTTTGACATTTTTTGGAAAACCCACCAGAGACTATCGGCCTTGAGAAAACTTCAATTTTGAAATTTTGGATTTAGAAAGGCTTCTTTGGCAGTATAAATCCCGGACCAACTGCCCTCTAGATTGTCAATTTTATGCAGTTTTTGAAAATTTCGAAAACTTTGACATTTTTGGATAATCACCAAGGCTGTAGCCTTGGAAACTCAATTTTGAAATTTTGGATTTAGTCTGGATTTTTTGCATTATAAATCCCGGACACACCCTCTAGATAGTATTTTTGCGCTTTTTGAAATTTCGAAAATTTTGACATTTTTTTTAAAAAAACACCAAGACTATAGCATTGGAACACTCAATTTTGAAATTTTGGGTTTAGGCCGGTGTTTTTTTTTTCATTATATATCCCGGACTCACCGTCTAGATAGTATTTTTGGATTTTTTACAATTTCGCAAATTTTGACATTTTTTGGAAAACCACCAACACTCTATTTTGAAACTTTTGATTTAGACCGGATTTTTTGCATTTTAAATCCCGGACACACCCTCTAGGTAGTATTTTTGCAGTTTTTGAAATTTCGAAAATTTTTCCTTTTTTTGCAAAACCACCAAGACAATAGCCTTGTAAAACTCAATTTTGAAATTTTGGATTTAGACCGGATTTTTTTGCATTATAAATCCCGGACACACCCTCTAGATAGTATTATTGCAGTTTTTGAAATTTGAAATTTTGGATTTAGACCGGATTTCTTGTATTATAAAATCCGGTTCTCACCCTCTAGATACTACTTTTGCAGTTTTTTAATTTTCGAAAATTTTTACATTTTTTGGAAAACCACCAAGACTATAGCCTTAGAAAACTCAATTTTAAAATTTTGGATTTAGAAAGGATTCTTTAATAATTTTATTGCAGCCAAATAGCCAGGACTAAAATAGAATACATTTTAAATTTAGATATTTGCATATTCACACACTGTTTTTGTTCTTTTTGTGCATAGCTCAATGTGATATCGGTCACACGATTTTTCGCATAGCGTACATTGACAGTCTATATTTGCTTCATGAAATTTTGTGTTGTTGCATATCAGGTGGTGGAATACATGGACTGCCAACTCATTTCGAAATTTTCTTTTGTCCACGCACGGTCCACCATTGCCCCGGTGCTGTAGAATTCTGGATGTATTTCTTCTCTTTTTCTGTTCAATGTTGCTAGCAGCTGCTCAGATGCGCTGGTGCTGGGTAAGAGTATGCTTGTTCTGAGGTCGTCGATGAGAAAAGTTTCCTTCGCCAGTAGGTATACGAGTCTTGAATGTGTTACTTTTGACACTCCTAATACTGCCTTTATATATCTCGCTTTCACCCTTTGTAGAGAGGAAAGATTCCTCATTGTTAAATGTGTCCATATGATTTCTATGCCGTATGTCAGTATTGGTAGAATTTTTGCTCTAAATAACAGCATTGCCGTCTCTAAGGTGAGGGATCTAATGTTTCTTATTTCATGCATTGCCATTAATGCCTGGGTTGTCTTTTCTGTGATATGTTTTGTGAAGCATTTTGCGCTTGTTTGTAGCGTGATGCCTAGGTATTTGAAGTCTGGTACTATTTTCAGTTTAGTTTCCCTTATGTATATCTCTTCATTTATGGCGGCTCTTCCTCCGTTTCTGAAGATCATTGTGTCCGTTTTTGATATATTAATGTCCAGCTTGTTCTTGGAGCACCAATTTTCCACTTCGTTTATTGTTTCCTGAAGTGTTGTTATGTCTCTGGAACCGATTACGATGTCGTCCGCATATGCGCACGAGAAGATACCATCTTTTTGGGTAATTCTAAGGATTTCTTCGGTTGCTAGTATAAACAGTAAGGGGCTTAGTGGATCGCCCTGCAGTACTCCATTTGTTTGAATGATCGGTTTTGACATGACGATGTTATCTGAGACATATATTTCATTCCAGCCTCAGCAGTGTATTGATGAGGTTTCGTCCATATGTTGTTGTTTCCTAGTGTCTCCTTTAGTTTTCTATCACTAGTTGCCTGTCTAGTAGATCGAAGGCCTTCGTGAAGTCTATGAAGACGGTATAAAAATTTCTCTCTGTCTTCTAATGCTTCCCAAATATGTTTCAACAAGAGTTCGATTGCGTTTAGAGTTGATTTTCCTTTTCTAAACCCGAATTGATTTTCTGGTAGATGCTCATCTATTTCCTCCCTTATTCGTCCTGTTATTAATTTGGTGAAAATTTTGAAGGGACAATTTCCCAGAGCGATACCTCTATATTTGTTGGGGTCTTTCGGGTTTCCTTTCCCTTTATATAATACCTTGACAATTGATTTTCTCCATTGTTCAGGTATGGAGGCTGTTTGTATGCATTTGTTGTATAATTTTTGTCCAAACCTGGTCTAACAGATGTGCCGTGTCTTTTATGTATTCATTGTATATTCGGTCCGGGTCCGCTGCTTTCTTGTTTTTGGAATTGCATATTGCATATCCAACTTCTTCTGTGGTCAGGGGTATCCAGTTTGTGGGCATTGGTGTTAAAATTTCTTGAGGGTTCCTTTTGCCGCAGGTTGGTCCCTCTCTATTGAGTATGTTGTTGAAATGCGACTCCCATATTTCCATGTCAATGTAGTGTGTTTGCGCTTGTTTCTTTGGGCGGAGTGCTAAATGTGGGTCTTTCTTGGCCTCCTCCGCTAGCATCCTGCCCTCTTCCTCCAAGAAGGCGCTTTTCTTTTCTTTTATTATTCTCTTGTAGTGTTTCCTCTTCTCGGCGTATGTGAGTAGAAGAGCGTGGTTCTCGGTATTTTGTTTCAGTTGTTGTAAAGTTTCTAAGGTATGTATGTAAATAACTGTAAATATCCCGTGATATGCCCATGGTAAAACACGGGTTGAAATATAATGTAATAAAATTAAAAAAAAAAAAGGTATCTCTTCTTAGTCTGTAGCATTCATTATCGAACCAGGATTTTGTTCTTCTTTTGATTCGGTGATTCGTGGCTTGTCTTAGTATTTCGCCTAACATTTAGCTTCCTCCAGTCTCTCATTTTCTATTAACGTTTCTATCTGCGTTTTTGTCTCTATCTTAGCTTCTACTTTTCCTATGTCTATCTTCCTTGATAGGTGTTGTGTTGTCTCTTCCTGTGTCTTTTCCCATTTACCTTGAATATTTATTTCTAGTGGTATATGTTTCCTTAATGCCGAGTGGTTTGCATTCCATAATGTAGTTATATTTCCTGTTATAGTACCTTTTGTGAGTGCGATATCTATTGCACTCTTGCCATTGTGAGAGATGTATGTAGGTATCTTAGGGTTGTTTAATAATGTGAATCCTTCCTCTTGTAGTTTTTCCAATACCAACTTTGTTTTATAGTTTTGGGAGTCTAGTCTGCAGTTTAGATCTCCTGCGATGATTATTGATTTGTCCTGCTTGTACTGTGTGATGGTTTGGCCTAGTTCATCCATTATGTCAATTGCTGTCATGTTCGGTTTGAAATATGCTGCTATTATCACTAGGTAGTCCGTTTCGAGAAGTAGGGTGTTTTCCTGTTGTTTTGTTGCTATAATGGGTCTCAGATGTGGTTTTAGTAAGATAGTTATCCCTCCAGATGGTCTGCCTTTTTCGCCTTGTCTAGCCATAAGGTGTGTTGCATAGAAATTTGGGTGTTGCCAGTTCTCTGTTAGAAAGGTTTCGGTCAGGATTGCTATGTCGTACTCTTTTAGGAAATTTTCCGGGCTCATGGTCATTGCACTTTTAATTCCCTCTATGTTCCATAATAATATTTTTAAATTTCCTAGTGCGTCTTTTATGTTTTGGCTGCTTCTTTTTATGAGTTTATTTTGCTCGTTATTCGAGCCGTAAGCTTCATATACCCTTCGGGGGCGAAAGGCGCGAAATTTGAATCGCCTGACGACTATTCCTGTTGGCCAGAAATCCTCTTCATTAACCCTGGTTAGGTAGTCGTAGGGGATACCCACTTTGAATGCTTTAATGTTATAGTTATTTGTGATTTCTTCGCAGGTCACATTTTCTTTGATTCCTCTTTTAGTTAGGAATTTCTTCATGGCTTCCGGTGTTGTCTGTGACTTCAGGCGTCCCACGAAGAGCCAGGCTTTCCTGTCTGCAGCTTGTAGGTCTTCATCTCTTGGTCCAGAGCCGCTCACTGAATTTTGTTGTCTTGTTTGCCTTCTTGTTCTCCTGCCAGTTACTTGTGTCCATTCCCCCTCGTTTATATCCGATTCTGGGTTGTAGTCGTGTTCACGCGATTCCTTACGAGATGGAGGTGGCTGTTCTTTATTTGTTTTTCTGTTGTAGGTCTCTGTTATTACTGTTTGTATGTGATCTTGGTCTACTGACGCCGTTTGTTGTTGGTAGTTGCCTTCAATTTCTGCCTTCATCATGTTCCTTATATTGTTATTAAACATATCGATCATTTCATTCATCTTCATTGCAACACTTCATGATTTTCTCCTCTAGCGGAATGCTAGTTGAGATCTGGCTGCTGTTGTGGTTTCCAGTCTCGCCGCAAGTTGTCGGTAGTGGTTGGTGGTCGCGTGGTGTTTCTTCCTTACGGTCACTAGATAGCGCCACCTGTCCCGCTGCCAAGCTATCCTCTCCCTCTGTCGACACATTTGCTTCGCTCATGTATAGATTTTCTGATTCATTTTATAGGTTATTGTTCTCGGGATTTACCCTATTCTGCTTTTCTCTTATTCTACTGAAATATTCATCTAAGGTACTCACCGCATTTAATAAATCTTCCTTCACATCTTTCTTCAGATATCCATTTATTTCTGCTATACTTTTCAATTTTTGCAGAACGCTTTCTACTTGTGTATTTACTGCGATCGCCATTTTGAAAAATCAAGGATTCTTTGCATTATAAATCCCGGACACACCCTCTAGATGGTATTTATGCAGTTTTTGAAATTTCGAAAACTTTGACATTTTTGGATAATCACCAAGACTGTAGCCTTGGAAACTCAATTTTGAAATTTTGGACTTAGTTCGGATTTTTTGCATTATAAATCACGGACACACCATCTAGATAGTATTTTTGCGCTTTTTGAAATTTCGAAAATTTTGACATTTTCTGGAAAAAACACCAAGACTATAGCATTGGAACACTCAATTTTGAAATTTTGGGTTTAGCCGAGCGGTTAAGGTAGGAAGCCTTGGCGCAGAGCTACGGGACTTGCGCTGGTTCGAGTCTCCATGGGGGAAGAAATTTTCTCATGGTATTTCGGCCAGTATGGGACCAGTGCCCACCCAGCATCGTGAGGCAATTGGGTAGCTACAATAAGTAGCAGCTCCAGGTTGAGGAACCAGCTATAACGGCTGGGGGACTCGACATGCTAACCACATGTCACCCCTACACTAGCTGTTGATCATCTACCTCTGTGATTGACACATGTGGATGTGAAGGGCCAGCAGCCGGCTGGTAAAAGGGCAACCGCTGAAAAGTGGAAATACCCTCAATCGGAAATCGGGGTTTAGGCCTGTGTTTTTTTTTTGCATTATATATCCCGGACTCACCGTCTAGATAGTATTTTTGGAGTTTTTACAATTTCGCAAATTTTGACATTTTTGGAAAACCACCAATACTATAGCCTTGGAAATCTCAATTTTGAAACTTTTGATTTAGACTGGATTTTTTGCATTTTAAATCCCGGACACACCCTCTAGATAGTATTTTTGCGGTTTTTGAAATTTCGAAAATTTTTCCTTTTTTGCAAAACCACCAAGACAATAGCCTTGTAAAACTCAATTTTGAAATTTTGGATTTAGACCGGATTTTTTGGCATTATAAATCCCGGACACACCCTCTAGATAGTATTATTACAGTTTTTAAATTTGAAATTTTGGATTTAGACCGGATTTCTTGTATTATAAATCCCGGTCTCACCCTCTAGATACTACTTTTGCAGTTTTTTAATTTTCGAAAATTTTGACATTTTTTGGAAAACCACCAAGACTATAGCCTTGGAAAACTCAATTTTGAAATTTTGGATTTAGAAAGGATTCTTTGCATTATAAATCCCGGACACACCCTCTAGATTGTATTTATGCAGTTTTTGAAATTTCGAAAACTTTGACATTTTTGGATAATCACCAAGGCTGTAGCCTTGGAAACTCAATTTTGATATTTTGGATTTAGTCCGGATTTTTTGCATTATAAATCCCGGACACACCCTCTAGATAGTATTTTTGCGCTTTTTGAAATTTCGAAAATTTTGACATTTTTTGGGAAAAACACCAAGACTATAGCATTGGAACACTCAATTTTGAAATTTTGGGTTTAGGCCAGTGTTTTTTTTTGCATTATATATCCCGGACTCACCGTCTAGATAGTATTTTTGGAGTTTTTACAATTTCGCAAATTTTGACATTTTTGGAAAACCACCAAGACCATAGCCTTGGAAATCTTAATTTTGAAACTTTTGATTTAGACCGGATTTTTTGCATTTTAAATCCCGGACACACCCTCTAGATAGTATTTTTGCGGTTTTTGAAATTTCGAAAATTTTTCCTTTTTTGCAAAACCACCAAGACAATAGCCTTGTAAAACTCAATTTTGAAATTTTGGATTTAGACCGGATTTTTTTGCATTATAAATCCCGGACACACCCTCTAGATAGTATTATTGCAGTTTTTGAAATTTCGAATATTTTTTAGATTTTTTGGAATAACACCGAGACTATAGCCTTGGAAAAACCAATTTTGAAATTTTGGATTTAGACCGGATTTTCCCCGGACAGAGCTTGTAGATAGTATTTTTGCAGTTTTTGAAATTTCGAAAATTTTGAAATTGTTTTGGAAAATCACCAGGACTATAGCCTTGGAAATCTCAATTTCGAAATTTTGGATTTAGACCGGATTTTTTGCATTATAAATCCCGGACACACCCTCTAGATAGTATTTTTGCAGTTTTTGAAATTTAGAATATTTTTTACATTTTTTTGGAAAATAAGCGAGACTATTGCCTTGGAAAACTCTATTTTCAAATTTTGGATTGAGACCGGATTTTTGCATCACATCCCGGATAAACCCTCTACACAGCAGTTTTTATATTTATGAAATTTCGAAAATGTTGACTTTTTTGAAAAATCACGTTTATTGGAAAACCGCCAAGACTATAACTTTGGAAAAGTCAATTTTGAAATTTTGGATTTAGACTGGATTTTTGTATTATAAATCCCAGATAAAACCCCTAGATAGTATTTTTGCAGTTTTTGAAATTTCGAAATTTTTGACATTCTTTGGAAAAACACAAGTTCGAAATTTTGGACTTAGGCCGGATTTTATGCATTATAAATCCCGGATACACCCTCTTGATAATGTTTTTCAGTTCTTGATATTACGAAAATTTTGACATTATTTTGGAAAACACAGAGGCCATAGTCTTGGAAAACTCAATGTTGGGATTTACGATTTAGACCGGATTTTTTGCATTATAAATCCCGGATAGGCCCTCTAGTTTATATTTTAGCAGCTTTTGAAATTTGAAAATTTTTGAATTTTTTTTGGAAAGAAACAAAGATTACAGTCTTGGACAACTCAATTTTTGACATTTTTGTTTTTCACCGGATTTTTTTGCATTATAAATACCGGATACGCCCTCTAGATAGTATTTTTGCAGTTTTTGAAATTTCGAAAATGTTGACATTTATTGGAAAAACACGGAGAGTATTGTCTTGGATAACTCAATTTTTACATTTTGGATTTAGGCCGGATTATTTTGCATTATAATCCCGGATACACCCTCTAGATAGTATTTTTGCAGTTTCTGAAAGTTCGAAAATGTTGACGTCTTTCGGAAAACATAAAGACTACAGTCTTGAAAAATTTATTTTTGAAATTTTGGATTTAGACTGGATTTTTTTG
This sequence comes from Diploptera punctata, assembly GCA_030220185.1. Classification (NCBI taxonomy): domain Eukaryota; kingdom Metazoa; phylum Arthropoda; class Insecta; order Blattodea; family Blaberidae; genus Diploptera; species Diploptera punctata. The sequence goes on from JASPKZ010008175.1 coordinate 16,678, forward strand.
CATTATAAATCCCGGATACATCCTCCATATAGTATTTCTGCAGTTTTTGAAATTTCGAATATTTTGACATTGTTTGGAAAGATACAAGGCCTGTAGTCTTGTAAATTCAAATTTGAAATGTTGGATTTTAAACCGGATTTTTTGCATCATAAATCCCGGATACAGCCTCTAGATAGTATTATTTAGGTCCTTGATATTTTGAAAATTTAGACATTTTCTAGAATAACACGATGAATATATTGTTGGAAAACTCAATTTTGAAATTTTTATTTAGACCGGATTTTTTGCATTATAAGTCCCGGATTCATCATGTAGACAGTATCTTTGTAGTTTTTGAAATTCTAAAAATTGTCAAAATTTTTGGAAAGTACAAGGACTATAGTCTTCGAAACTCCATTTAGAAATTTTTATTTAGACCGGATTTTTTTAGTTATCAATCCCGGATACAGCCTCTAGATTTTATTTTTGCAGTTTTTGAAATTTCGAAAACTTTGACATTTTTTGGGAAAAAACACGATATTCTTGGAAATTTTGTAATTTTGGATTTAGACTGGATTTTTTTCATTATAAGTCCCGGATACACCCTGTAGATAGTATTTTTGCAGTTTTTGGAATTTCGATAATTTTACTTTTTTCGAAAGGCACAAAAATTATAATCTAGGAAAACTCAATTTTTACATTTTGGATTTAGACCGGATTTTTTGCATTATAAATCCCCGATAACATCCTCTAGATTGTATTAATTTTGCAGTTTTTGAAATTTCGAAAATTTTGATTTCTTATGGAAGGACATATTGATTATAGTCTTGGAAAAACTCAATTTAGACCTGATTTTTTCATTATAAATCCTGGATACGCCCTCTAGATAGCATATTTGTAGTTTTTGAAATTTCGAAAAATTTTAACATTTTATTGTAAAACAGTAAGACTATAGTCTTGGAAAACAAAATTTTGACATTTTGGATGTAGACCGGATTTTTATTGCATTATTTTTTTTGACTTTATTAAACACAATATGTACATTAAATTTAATTTAACTTTTTACCAGTCTTTAATTACAGTGTTTAGTGCTAGAGTCCTGTTTTTACACTTCGCTAGATGATATTTGGGACATGGATTGTTGCATAATTTACAGACGCAGTCCTCCTTGGGTTCATGGTACATGTTGTTCAGGCATATATTCCCATGAAATCCATGGGCTGAGAAACGTGTGTACAGGTGTCGAAGTTCGAAGTTCGGTTGCTTCCAGGTTTGTGTTTTCATTGCGTCTGTTTCCATAATTTCTGTCGGTATCTCGGCGGCTTTGCTCTGTCTCTCCTCAATGACGATTCTGTATGCTTGCGTTTCCGATAGTCTGAAGCAGTGTCTGATATCTTCGATAAAGAAGGATTCCTGGGCTATTGTATAAGCATAACTATTTCTTGTATATTTTGAAATTGACAGTGCTCTTTTGAGAAACCTTGATTTAACGTTCTCCAGTTTCTTAAGATTTTTGACCGTCAAGTAATTCCATATTAGCTGGATTCCGTATGTTGCGGTCGGCATTACTTTAACATTGAAGAGTTTCATTACAGTTGAGAGGGATAGTCTTTGGAGTTTAGGGATATCGTACATGACTTTCGTTGCAGCTGTTGCTCGATCCTTTATATGAAGTGAGAAAGCGGTTCCAGTTGTTTGTAAGGTGATCCCCAAGTATTTGTAGCTTGATACGAATTCTAGGGTTTCTCCGCCGCATATAAGATGGTTTTTATTAACCAGCCTTCCTCCTTTCCTGAATTTCATTGCCTTTGTTTTGGCGCTGTTTATTTCCATCGAGTTTTCAAGAGCCCATATCCTAGTGTTCTCCATGGCTGTTTGTAGGTCTCATTGATTCCTAGTGGATGACAAAAAATTATAGTCTTGGAAAAGCTCAATTTTGACATTTTGGATTCAGACCGGATTTTTTAAATTTCAAAAAATTTTACATTTTTGGCATAAACATGAAGACTACAGTCTTGTAAAAATCAATTTTGAAATTTTGGATTTAGACCGGATTTTTTGTATTACAAATCCCGGATATACTCTCCAGATCGTACTTTAGCAGAATTTGAAATTTGGTAATTTTGACATTTTTTGGAAAACACAAAAACTATAGTCTTGGAAAACTCAATTTTTAAATATGAATTTAGACTGGATTTTTTTTAATTATAAATCCCGGATACACCCTGTAGATAGTATTTTTACAGTTTTTGAAATTTCGAAAATTTTGATATTTTTTGGAAAACACAAAAAATTATAATCTTGGAAAACTAAATTTTGACATTTTGGATTTAGACCGGATTTTTTGCATTATAAATCCCCGATAACACCCTCTAGATTGTATTATTTTTGCAGTTTTTGAAATTTCGAAAATTTTGATTTCTTATGGAAAGACTTAATGATCATAGTTTTGGGAAAACTCAAATTTGACATTTTGGATTTAGACCTGATTTTTTGCTTTATACATCCCGGATACGCCCCCCAGATAGCACCTTCGCAGTTTTTGAAAATTTTGTCATTTTATTGGAAAATAGAAAGACTATAAAATAAAATAAGTTAAAATATACCCTCTTAGGTAAAATCCGTAGTCCTCAACATACAAAACGTATAATCTTTATGCATGTAGGCCTTTCAGGACATCCGTCCCATCTTCAGCTGAAGATGGGACGGATGTCCTGAAAGGCCTACAGGCATAAAGATTATACGTTTTATAAGTTGAGGACTACAAATTTTACCTATGAAGGTATATTTTAACTTATTTTATTTTATAACTCTCCACCTCAACGGTTTTAACAATGAATTTCATTAGTAGTGAGAAAGGCTATAGTCTTGGAAATCTCAATTTTGAAATTTTGGATATAGACAGCATTTTTTGCATCAAAAATCCCGGATACACCCTCTAGATAGCATTTTTGCAGTTTTTCAAATTTCGAAAATTTTGACATTTTTTGGAAAAAACACAGACTATAGTCTTGGGAAACTCAATTTTGAAATTTTGGATTTAGACGGGATTCTTTGTATTATGAAACCCGGTTATACCCACAATACAGCCCTTTTGCAGTTTTTGCAATTTCGAAACTTTTGATATATTTTTTTAAAGAAACAAAAATTACAGTCTTGGACAACTCAAAATTTTGACATTTAGGTTTTAGACCGGATTTTTTGCATTATAAATCCCGGATACACTCTCTAGATAGTATTTTTGCAGTTTTTGAAATTTCGAAAATTTTGACATTTTTTGAAAAAAACGAATAACACAATTTCGAAATTTTGGATTTACGTCGGATTTTTTGCTTTATAAATCCCGGATATACCCTCTAGACAGTACTATTCCAGTTTTGAAATTTCGAACATTTTGACATTTTTTTGAAAAACACGGAGATAACTTGGATAACTAAATTTTGAAATTTTGGATTTAGGCAGGATTTTTTGCATTATAAGTCCCGGATACACCATCTAGATAGTATTTTTGCAGTTTTTGAAATTTCGACAATTTTTATAATTTTTGGAAAGCACAAAGACTATAGTCTTGAAAACTCAAATTTGAAATTTTGTATTAATAATAATAAATTGGTAAGAGGCACTCGAAAGAGCATTATGTTATAAGTTTATGATTTGTCTTTTATGAGTTCGTTCAGTGATCCTGTCCATATTCTGCATTGTTTGTAATGGTATCGTTCACACTTTTGGTCGCATATCTTGCATTCACACGAATCACTCGGTTGGTGGAATTTTGCATTTTTGCACATTTTGTGATGATATCCGTGTGTTGCTAAACCTATGATTCTGTGCCTTTGTGGTTGGTTACTTCCAGTCCACTCTCTGTTTACCATGGCATCTGAGGCGTAGAAATCTTCGTCGATCTCTTTTTCTCTCTGTTTCTTTTTTTCGATGACTTTCTTATATGGCTCCGTTGCTGGCAGTATTTAAACCGTATTTTTTGCATTATAAATCCCGGATACAACCTCTACATAGTATTTTGCAGTTTTTGAAATTTCAAAAATTTTGACACTTTTTTTTTTGGAAAAGACAATTTTGATATTTTGGATTTAGACCGGATTTTTTTCATTATATATCCCGGATCCGTCCTCTAGATATCATCTATGCAGTTTTTAAAATTTCGAAAATTTTGACATTTTTTTTCAAAAACAAAGACTACAGTCTTGGAAATCTGAATTTTGAAATTTTGGATTTAGGCCGGATTTTTTGCATCAAAAATCCCGGAATCACTCTCTAGATTTCATTTTTTCAGTTTTTGAAATTTCGAAAATTTTGACATTTTTTTTTGGAAAATCACAGACTATAGTCTTGGAAAACTCAATTTTGAATTGTTGGTTTTAGTCGGATTTTTTTTTTGCATTATTAATCCCGGATACACCTACTATATAGGACACTTGCAGTTCTTGATATTTCGAAAATTTTGACTTTTTTTGGAAAGACACATAGATTGACACATTGGAAAACTCAATTTTGAAATGTTGGATTTAGACCGAATTTTTTGCATTTTAAATCCTGGATACACCCTCCAGATAGTATTTTCGCAATTTTTAAAATTCCTACAACCTCTAGAAGGTATTATTTTTTATTTTTTGAAATTTCGAAAATTTTGACATGTTTTGGAAAAACAAAATTTAAGATAAAAAAAGAGAACTGACATTTATTAATAAAAATGGGGGGAGTGTAATCGATTATACATTATGTACACAAGACATGATTCCAGTCCTAAGTAATTTCTGTATAGTTTCCAGAATCGAATCTCACCATTTCCCAAACAAACTTATTTTAAATATAAAAGACATTAGGGAGACAGTTACTGATGGGGTGGCAACAACATTACGGCCAATTACACGTTTCAAGTGGATTGAGGATCGGAGAGAAGAATTTATCGGGTGCCTGGAGACACTAATTCAGGATTTGAAAATAAATTATCTTAGCGGGGATCAAATTATTAAAACTATGGCAGATTTTTTTTTTAAAGCTGGGGAAGAATTCAAGGTTAAATGCACAATGAACCAGAAGGACAAAGGGTGGTACAATAAGGTTTGTAGAAAGAAGAAGAAATGTGTCGAAAATAATCTCTTAAAGTTTAGAAAAGAAAGCACAGATGAAAACAGAAAAATGTATTCGCAGCAGAGAAAGGAATACAAAGAATTATTAAGTGAAACAAAACTAGAATGACAAAATAACAAATCGGAGGAAATGAAAACCGCGACTGAAAGTGGGAATATTACGGACATGTGGAAAGCGATAAGTGAACTCAAAGTAAAGAACATAAATCGGACAAGAATATCGCCCGAGGAATGGAAAAACTACTTTGATAGGGTGCTGGGAGGTGAGGGGTTAAGATATAATCAAGGAAATATAGTGGAGATCCCCGACGATATATACAGGGTGGACCGCTCGAATGGACCTAATTTCAATTGCTTGTTACTGGCAAACGGTTGAAGATAGAAACTTAAAACAACGTTCATATTACAGAAAAACTCACCAAGTTTTGATATCCAGATCACCACATCTCTATATGAGCCCCAGCAGTCACTGTGACGATATCAAAGCGATGAACAATTTCTTGCCAAGTACGTTGGAGTATGTCTTCTGGAATGTTCTCAATAGCCTCTATGATGCGCTCACGAAGATCACGAAGGTCTTTGACTGGGGTGGTGTAAACTTTATCTTTGACATAGCCCCAGAGAAAGAAATCCAGTGGTGTTAAATCGGGAGATCTCGGGGGCCACGCGATTGGTCCTCCCCTACCAATCCAACGGCCAGGGAAAATGTTGTCCAAAGTCGTACGAACTTCATTGGGCCAGTGGGGAGGAGCACCATCTTGCTGGAAAACGATGTTAGGCTGCAGTTGTTCAATTTGTGGAAAGAAGAACTGCTCCAGCATGTCAAGATATGTGGTACCACGAACAGTTTTCTCGGCGAAGAAAAACGGTCCAATGACCTTATTATGTGGACAAACTGCACCAAACATTCATCTTCGGACTATCACGAACATGCTCTTGAATAGCGTGAGGATTCTCCGATCCCCAGATCCGCACATTATGCCGGTTTACCTTGCCTGACAAATGGAAAGTGGCTTCGTCCGAGAAGAAAATCTTGGTCATGAAGTCAGGATCAGCGCCGAGACGGTCCAGCATCGTATTGGCGAATTCCACTCGTTTCGGCATGTCATTCGGCTCCAGACGTTGCACTAACTGCACTTTATATGCGTGCAGTTTGAGGCGTTTGTGGACAATCCGTTGTAATGTCGATTTTGGTATTTGAAGTTCCCGCGAAGCTCTTCTTAATGACTTCCGGGGGCTTCGCTCAAATGCGGCTTGAACATTTGCTACCATTTCATCGGATGCTCTGCGACCACCACCATGCTTCTTCAACACAGATCCTGTAGCTAATAATGTATCACGCCACTTCTTTATGCTTCTAGCAGTTGGAGCATCACGGTTAAACACACGCCGGAACTCCCTTTGAACTCTAATGATTGATTTAAACTCCGCATACCACAAAACAGCTTGCGCTTTCATCTGCGGAGTCGCCATTTTCACAAACAATTAAATCTAAGAACGAGAAACGTATCTTTGTGCCATCTACCGACAGGATTCGAAACTTGGTGAGTTTTTCTGTACTATGAACGTTGTTTTAAGTTTCTATCTTCAACCGTTTGCCAGTAACAAGCAATTGAAATTAGGTCCATTCGAGCGGTCCACCCTGTATATATACCATTACTAGATCAGGATAACTCGAAAAATTAAGTGATTTCTTCTATTAAAGGTTAAATTGACGGATTACGAGGGGAATTCTTGAAAAGTATGATATCATCAAATAAATTATTAGAAGTTTTGAAAACTGCGTTCAACAAACTATTTAATGGAGGAAATTATCCGGAAGCCTGGGCAACAGGTGTAATCCAACCGCTATACAAAGGGAAATATGGGTATCATAAACCAGAAAGTTATAGGGGGATTTGCCTCTTGTCAGTGTTTGGGAAAATATATTGTAAAGTACTTTATGCACGAATGAGACAATGGGCTAAAGTGAACAATAGGATTTCAGAATATCAGGCAGGTTTTAGAGAAGGGTACTTCACAGTGGTCAACATATTCGTTCTGAGAACATCAACTGATGATAATCTGAAAAACAAGAGGGGTAAATTATTTTGTTCATTCGTTGATTTTAAGATGGCATTCGATAATGTGGACCGAAGTGCACTGTGGAGAAAATTAAATCGGAAAGGATTGTCACATAAAATGATACATGCCTTTATGCAAATTTATAAATATGTTAATTTTTTTTATAAAATTAGACCAAGGGCACATCACAGAGAGCAGTCAAGCCAATCGGGGAGTGAGACAAGGTTGCATTTTGTCACCAATGCTATTTAATCTATTCGTTGATGATATCGCAGCCATAATGCTAGAAGGAGACATTGAGGCACCGGAGATAAGAAATGTTAAAGTCCCAGTCCTGTTGTATGCAGATGATTTAATTATCTGTTCCAAGACAATCAAGGGATTGCAAAGAGGTCTTGACCAACAGGAAATATACTGTAGGAATTGGGGATTGACTGTAAATATTAGTAAGACAAAAACAATGACGTTCAAAAATGGGACAAATTTATGGTAGAGCAGAGGAATGGAAATACAGAGATCAAATACTTCAAAACGTGAATCATTTTGAATATCTTGGTACGACGTTGAAAATGAACGGAAAGTGGAAGAAACATATTGATATAGCATCATTCAAAGGGAGTATTCTCAGTATTCTGGGTAGAGTACCCGATATTCCAGTTAGTATGTTAGAAAAAATGTATGGAGCGATGGTGAGGCCAGTAATGCACTATGGTAGTGAGATTTGAGGTATTCAAAGACCAGAAATACTAAATAAGGTATATACGCATTTTCTAAAATATATTACAGGACTTAGTAAGGCCGTTTGTAACTGTGGAATTTTATATGAATTTGGGTCATTTCAGGACGACATAAACTGCAAAATTCGTGTACTCAAGTACTGGTTGCGGCTAATCCAAGGTGACAAACAATGCTCAGAGCAATTTGTTACGACCACCAAATGAGGAACGCAAATGGGAAATTCTGGGCAGACGAGGTTAGGAGAGAACTCCAAAAGATTGGGATGGGTTGGGTATGGGAAAAAGGGACTGAACATCGCAAGAATGTGTGGATAAAAATAAGACGGAGGTACTTAGATATAAACCGACAAAATATTTTGGCTGAATGTGCGGGAAAACGATCACTGTTTTTACAAAGAGACCTAAAACACGTTTGGGGAAAAGAATCTTATACACTCAATCTAGGATTTAAAGACAGATCAGGGCTTGTTTGGTTCAGGTTAGGGGCATGGAAATTTTTAAAAATTAGCGACGATCACGATATGCGAATATGTCCAATGTGCGCGAGCTTCGAAGACGAGATACATATATTAGGAAAATGTAACGATTTAGAATATTGGAGGCATCCGTTATTATCGAAAAGATTTCTAAATTCAAATCGTGAAAGATTGGCATGCTACGAGTTACTGGTAAACCCAGAAAATTGGATAAACTTGGATAGATTTCTGGACAAAACGCGGAAAATAAGAACAACACTTATTCAGGAATGAATAAATATGTTAACAAATTGCAATACTATTAATTCTTAATAATTCTACATAACTAAGTTAATGTATAATGTAATTGTAATGATACCTAATTGTAATATTGTTTTCCTTTTTTTAAGTATATTATTACCAAACATCACCATATTGTAACGGACTGTCAACAGCACGTACGGCTTACTGCCCGTGCGATCCATATTTGTAAATAACATTGTATGTATCTTACTTTTAGTTTAATAAAGTCCTTATGTATGTATGCATTCCCTGTGTTCCCCTGAGAAGAGTGCAAAATTAGCCGAGGCAACCCTAACATCAAATCTAAAATCTTCCCTCAAATACATGTAATCACCTCAAAGTGGAGAGTCTTCACAAAGACCCTACACACCACTTCTATTTTGAAAATTGCTTCAAATCTAAAATCTTCCATCAAATACATGTAATCACCTCAAAGTGGAGAGTCTTCACAACGACCCTACACACCACTTCTATTTTGAAAATTGCTTCAAATCTAAAATCTTGAAAATCTCGCTTCAAATATCATGATAATCCACCCCCTCAAGTGGAGGAGTCTTCACGAACGACGCCTACAGCCACCAGCTTCTATTTTGGTTAGAAGATATGCTAAACGCTTCACTGCGCACAGAGTGTGTCCAGGCCAAATCGCTAATTTCCTCGATTGCATATTCCTCGAGGTTATAATCTTTGTGTTTTTACAAATACAATTCTTTAGTTTTAAATTTTGAAAACTAAAATAATACAGCTCTAAATACTGTGTCGGCGGGGACTTATAAAGCATCAAAAATCCTGTGTCAAATTTTCCGATTGCAGTATTCCAGGATGTTTTAATTAATCAAAAGTACTTCATATTTTGGGAATTTTGAAAACTGCAAAAACATCACTATGATACTAAATAGATGTGTGCGCGGCGATTGCAAAAAAAAACCGATCTGTGCATTCCAGATTTCGCCTGATTACATAGGCCTAGGTTATATATGTATATAGTTTTTTTTTCGAAATTTAAAGATTTGGCAAATATTCACTCTTCAGGATTGGTCCGCGATTTAATAAGTGTAAAGATATCCGGTTTAACTTTCCAAGATTTCAAGATTGCACAACTCCAAAGTGATAGTCTTGGCTTTGTTACTAAAATTTTTTACATTTTCAAAATTTCAAAGTTGTTAATTTTTTGGTAAAACCGCCAATACCGTTGAATATGCAATCAGGACATGTGTGGTAATTTAGTACTAGGATATTTTTTTGCATTAGGAAATCCCAAGACACCAAACATGAAGAGTGTATTTGTTTTAAATTTTCGCTTCGACATAATTTAAATTTTTGGTAGGTAACAGCAAGACAATAACCTCGGAATATGTAATCGTGAAATTTGTTCTGTTATAAATCCCAGATACACACTGTAGATTTATTTTAATGTCATTTTCAAAATTTTGAAAAACATGAACTTTTCTGGTAAAAACATCAAGAGACCTAGGAATGTGCAATAGGGAAATTTGGGATGAAGAACATTTTTTTTTCAATATAAATCCCGAACACATCCTGAAGAGTGAATTCTTGCTGTTTTCAAAATTTCGAAAATGTTGAACATTTTTATAAAAACCTGGAATATGGGCGTGGAATATGCAATCGGAAAATTTCAGATTTACTCCGATTTTTTGCATTGTATATCACGGACATACCCTATAGAGTGCATTTGTGCAATTTTCATAATTTCAAATTTTTTAACCTTTTGGTAAGAACACCGAGACTACAGCTTTGGAATATTGAATCGGGAAATTTGGGATTTAGAACTGATATTTTGCATTATAAATACCGGACATGCCTGTAGAGTGAAATTTTGCAGTTTTCAAACTTTCCAAGAATTTGACCTTTTTTGGTAAGAACACCTTGGAATATTTAATCGGGAAATTTGAGATTTAGATCTGATTTTTTGTATTATAAATATCGACCCACTCCGTAAGAGTACTTTTTTTGCAGTTTTCAAAATTTCCAAAATGTGTTACTTACTTACTTACTTACTTACTCACTGGCACTATCGAACCCGTAGGTTCATGGCCGCGCGGACATAAGCTCTCCATACATCCCTATCCTGAGCTAATGCTTTCTAATCATTCCCTGTACAATCTACTTCCCTCAAATCATAGTTAATGTTATTCTCCCACCTCATTCTTGGTCTACCAACTGGGCGTTTTCCCTCTGGCTTTCCTACAAGAAGCTTCCATGCAAGTCTTTCATTCCCCATACGTGCAACATGTCCTGCCCATCGCAGTCTACGAGACTTAACTGTTCTTATTATATCTGGCTTCCTATAAAGACCATGTAGTTCATTGTTATGTAGTCTTCTCCATTCACCTGTCTGTTCATCTCTCTTTGGTCCAAAAATTTTCCTAAGAACTTTATTCTCAAATACTCGTAATCTCCTTTCCTCCCTTAAAGTAAGAGTCCATGTTTCGCACCCATATAATATAACTGGTAGAATAATAGTTTTATATATTTTCAGTTTAACGTTTTTTGAAAGGAGTTGGGACATCAAGAGTCTCTGCAATGCATAATAGCACGCATTTCCAGAATTGAGCCTATGTTTAATTTCTTTGTGCATCTCATTCCTATTTGTGATTATTGTTCCTAGGTATTTGAATTCAGCCACTTCCTCAAAATTTCCCTCATTTGTCATTAGCTGTCCATTTCCATTATATAATGAATTTCTACGTGTGACCATATATTTAGTTTTATTGATATTTACTTCCAGTCCTAATTTCTTAGTGTTACTCAATAGTGTGTGCGTGTTGTCCTTTAGTATCTCCTCGCTATCGGCCAATAGTACTACATCATCAGCATAAACTAACAGCTTATTAATACCATTGAGTTGTAAGCCTTCCTCATTCTCTAAAGATTTAATGGCATGCTCTAGTACAAAATTAAATAGTAGAGGAGATAGTGCATCTCCTTGCTTCAACCCATTCTGGATTTCAAAAGTGTCCGAAAACTGTTTGCCTACACGCACCCTACTCTTTGTGCCATTTAGACACATTCGTATAAGTCTAACTAACTTTTTAGGAATTCCGAACTCCAGCAGGATACTATATAACTTCTCCCTCTTAATTGAATCATATGCTTTTTTGAAGTCTACATATAGTTGATGTACAGTACCATTATATTCCCATTTCTTTTCTAAAATCTGTCTTATACTAAAAATCTGATCTGTTGTAGACCTGTTTCTTCTAAATGCACATTGATGATCTCCTAGAATGTCATCAATATAGGGAGTAAGTCTGCTTACTAATATATTTGTTAGAATTTTGTACGAAGTTGAAAGTAATGAGATGCCCCTGTAGTTGTTGCAATCAGTTTTATCTCCTTTCTTATAAATTGGTACGATAATTGATTCCTTCCATTCATCTGGAAGAGCTTCTTTTTCCCAAATCATACTAAGCAACCAGCGTATCTTGTCCATCAATTTTTCTCCCCCTGATTTTATCAGTTCTGCTGGGATCTCATCTGAACCTGATGCTTTATACATCTTCAATTTTTCAATTGCCATTTCAACCTCTAATGCACTTGGTTCTGCGACTAGCATTTCTGCTGTCTGTAAATTATCCTCCTCAATGTCCTGTTCTGTATGTACATTTAATAGCTGATTAAAGTAACTTTTCCATCTATTTAATATACTCCTGGAATCTGCAATCATATCCCCATTTTCATTCCGAATTATGTTTGTTCTAGCCTGAAACCCTTTCTTCTCTATCCTAATTCCCTGATATAATTCTCTAATGTTCCTATTTTTTTGCATTCATTTCAAGATCATTAATCTTCTCTCTCAAATATTCCCTCTTTTTACTCTTTAGTAACTTGGTGGTTTCCCGTCTAATACTACCCAATTGCTCTAAATTTACCTCATTTGGCTCGTGTAACCATTTAATTTTTGCTAGCTTTCTTTTCTTTACAATGTCGGCACATTCCTCATCAAACCATTTCTTGTTTTGCCTCTTTTTTAAACAACCAATGCTTTCTGATGCTGACAATTTAATAGTATCTCTTATAGCCTCCCATTCTTTATTTATATCAGTTTCTTCTTCGTTTGCCACATTGTCATCTGAAGATTCCAGTACTTCAAATCTATTAGCAATTTTGATTTGGTATTCTTGCCGCATTTCATCATTTTTCAAGTTTTTTAATTCAAATTTTACAGAATCATCTTTAGCGTTTGTTCCTCTCATAAGCGATAGCCGTTGTCTGATTTTCACTCTGACCAGATGATGATCCGAATTGCAGTCTGTCCCTCTAACTGATCTAACATCAATGATGCTACTGTGCCAGCGTTTATCCACTAATACATGATCGATCTGGTTCCGAGTTTCTCCATCTGGGGACGTCCAGGTGTATTTATGAATATCCTTATGCTGAAATGTTGTGCTCTTAACAATGAGATTCTTTGATGTGGCAAATGTGACTAATCTAACCCCGTTGTCGTTACTATCTTCATGAAGACTGAATGTGCCTATTGTTGGTTTGAATATATCTTCCCGCCCCACTTTTGCATTAAAATCTCCTAAGACAATTTTCATATGATATCGTGAAAGGCTATCAAATACGTATTCTAATTCTTCATAGAACTCATCCTTGATCTTGTCATCTTTGTCTTCTGTGGGGGCATGTACATTTACAATTATAAAATCATGTCATTTACCCTTTAGAATTATGTATGATATTCTATCACTAACAAACTTAATATCTCGGATAGCGGATAGGATCCTCCTTCTGACTAAAAAATCCGTTCCAAATTCAGGTCTTTCTGCACCCCTGTAGTATAATGCAAAGCTTCCTGATTCCTGATTACCTTCTCCTGGCCACCTAACTTCCTGTTAAAGCGACTATATCTAAGGGTGATTTATCTAAATCCCGCGTTAATATCTCTAGTGCCCCGCTATTGTATAAAGTCCTAACATTCCATGTTCCTAGGAACATGCCCCTGTGTTTGAGCCTTTGGCATGGGTTCCCTGAAGTAGTCCCCGCTCGGAGAACAAAGTGATTTTTTACACTTATCAAAATTTTGAAAATATTTAATTTTTTCAGGTTAAAACCTTGGAATATGTAATCGGGAAATTTGGGATGTAGATCGGATTTCTTGTATTATAAATCCCGTATTTGTATTTTTACGTTTTTAAAAATTTGAATTTATACATTTTTAAAAATTTTATTTTTTTTATTTTATGGTAAAACATACCAGAGCTAAAACATTTGAATATACAATCGGGAAATTAGGGATTTAGACGGGATTTTTTGTATTAGAAATTCAATACAAACCCGATTGTATATAATCAGGCTAAATCCTTGGTGTTTTTACCAAAAGAATCAAAATTTTGAAAACTACAAAAATTCAGTTTGTAGTGTGTGTCCAATATTTGAAACGCAAAAAGGCCTATCTGAATCCCAAGTCTCCCATTTATATAGCCTAGATGATTTTGAAAATTATTGAGATTCAGTTTATAGTGTGTAACCATTTTTGGGGTTAATTAAACTCTGTCGTCGTCCCCATGTCAGCTTCTCCTGAAGATGACAGGTAACACAGTAGCCGCAATACCAGCCTCATTCTGTGTTGCCCATCGTATTTGCTTTTGATTTGCTTTTTCAATCACTCATTGACAGTTAATCCTCCGCCTAGTCAACACAACCTACCAGTACTCGCCACTGAAGATGCCCGCCACATTAAAGGGAGAAACGTCTGGAAGAAACACCAGTCATGAACCACGGCCACATAGCCCGTTATCTCTGCTGTGAAAAGTCTGCAATTAAACTACATATACCTCCACTGAATATTGTCCGTCCCGAAGTAAGCAGATATCACATATGTATTGTCATAGTGATATTATAATGGAAAATTGTTTAATATTTGTGTAAACATTTTATTCAGTATTATTGGTTATTTTAAGCCAATAGAAAACATTGTGCAGTACAGCAAATACGCTGTAAACCTAATTTTTGTAGTTTACAATTTTTTTAGTAACAAATCAAGAGTGTAAACTTGGAATATGCAATCTTGAAATTTGGGAATTAAACCGGATATCTTGCATTATAAATTGCGGACAAACCCTGAAGAGTGATTATTTGCAGTTTTTAAAATATCGAGAAAAAAAAAATATATATATATATATCCTAGGAATATGTAATCAGAAAATTTGGAATTCAGATCGGATTTTTGCACTATAATTCCCGGACACAGTCTGTATAGTGATTTTTTTCTTTGCAGTTTTCAACATTTCGAAAATATTGCACTTTTTTGATAAAACACCTTGGCATATGCAATCGGAAAATTTGGCATTTAGACCGGACAATATATCAAGGTTATGAGAGGAGGGAATGAGAAAGAAGTATTGTGTCGGATACTAGAAAATTTGAGCTCTGGGCTCATCCAAAAATTTGTTCTCCTTAATATCGGAGACTGAAGAAAATAAGGTATGCTGCGTTTCAGATTATATTTATAGCTTTATAAAAGATAATATAACATTGCGGTTTATTAGAAGAAACACAATAACACAATTACATACATTCTTATTGGCATTATTTAAAGAACAATACCATTCAGAACATTATTTTCTAAAATTCGACTCTAGTAGTATTTGAAAAATGCAGAAAACAGTTACAGATATCGGTAGACCAATTATAAAGCTGCGGCTAAACAGAGCGATATTTGTGCTGTGTCCGCAATGTGAACAAGAAAACAAGAAAAATAAAGTTTCCTTTATTATAATTGTAACCGGCCACACAGTACTGGGTGACTATCCTCACCTATTACTCGAAGTTTTCTTTTTTGCTACTTTTCCGAAACGTTGCTGTGGACAGCCTGAGCAATTGTATTATATTGGGATATTTCCATCTTCAAGAATGGGAGCGTATTACGTGATTTGACAACAATGCAGCAGTTGATACTGAAAAAAAGGGAATCATCAACATCAAGGATTAGACCTGCTGGTCTGTACCGATCTCATGTTAGAATTGGCCTATGCATCTTTTACTGGGTCTTCCAACATTCCTTCGTCCTAGTAGTTCATAATGAAGAATCTGTTTCGGAATTCTATTGTTTGAATCTGCCGGCATTTTCTACTATGAGACATGAAAGTATAAATATTGATGTCCCCTGAAGATGTTACTAGCGTCTCGCAGGGTAAGATATCTGATGGGGCTGTCATCCACGACTCGATATCAAGAGTCTGCTGTATTAACCCCGTTCTGCTGACCGTTGAGGATTTTCTCCTTGTTACCCCGGAGATGGGTCTTCACATTTGTCCCCTGAAGAATAGGTGCCTCTTCCGCATAGTTGTAGTATCCGTTGAGGTCTTCGCCCGTATCCCTGGGCAGGGACTCTCGTTATACCCAGGGAGACCTGGTCCTTGACAGAACTTTGTCACTAGTAATTAGTGTTCACCCCCGCGACGATAACGCGCCTGTCAAGAGTTACCCAACTGCATATAGTTACAGCATTTGCCCTCTATAGGCGTTGGGCCGGATTAATAGCCTTAGAATACCCGAGGGAATACCCAAGCTAATTAAATAAAATTATCTAGTGAGTTTGGCACAGCCGATAGCGTTTGAGATTCTTATTCTGAAGGAGGTCCCCCGTTAAAACCCCGATACCGATGGATTTGAAGTTTTTTTTTTTTTTCGATTTTTCTCAACCGTCAAGGCAAATGCTTGATTAAAATTGTATTGCAGGACTAATTTAATTATATGGTGAAACGTATTTAAACCAACAATAAATGTTTTTTAAGTGGTCTTATTGAGTACAGATAGAGTAGATCTTTCGCCTTGAATTCGAGTTTGAACCTTTGTAATGTAACTGAAAACTAACACCTGAATGAAATTATTTAAAATCATATTAGTAAATACAGAAATGTGTTCAGATAAGATAATCCATCCATCCATAGTAATTCTGCCCGAGGGCAGGTCTTTCGCTGCAATCGTAGCATTTTCATGCTATGCTTTACAGCTTTACAAAGGAACTATAGGTGTGGTAGCTTCTCGTTGCTTTCCCCACCGGTGAAGGATGATGATGATGGCCGGATGATTTTCGGGGACCGTTGGGCCCTATGCTTCCTGACATATGTCTTACAGGTGAGGAAAAACCCCGAAAAACCCTCACCCAGGAGCTTGCCCCGACCGGGAATCGAATCCGGGCCCGCTACGTGACAATGCAGCACGCTACCTCGAGGCCACAGCGGTGGACGATAAGGTAATAAATAACCATTAATTTTAAAATCCCGGACACAACCTGTATAAATTGAATTTTTTCCGTTCTCAATAATATTGAAATGTTTGACATTTCTAGTTAAAATACCAGAACTATAGCTTTGGATTATACAATCAGGAAATTTGGAATGTATTCCGGATTTGTTGCACTACAATTCCCTACACACAACCTGTAGACAGATTTGTTATACTTTTCAAAATTTTGAAAAAAAAGTTGATATCTTCTTCTTCTTCTTCCTTTCATGTGATAGACCTAGTGGTCTGTTACGGTCTCAATCCAACGTTTGAAGGGTCTGCCCAAAGATCTGTTGCCTGGTGGCTGGTAATTTAAGATCTGACGTATTCTTGTTCTGCTCATTCTTCGTGCGAGAGATTTCCAGTTGTTTCTGTATTTTTGTACATATGCCATGGCTGATTCTGTGTGTAATTCTTTGAGAATCTCAGAATTCCTTTTATGGTCTGTCCTTGAATAGCCCGCAGTACGTCTCATAAATTATTTAGAGCAGTCCTTTTACAGTTGATATTTCTAGTAAAAATACCGAGACTGTAGTCTTGGTATGTGCATTCTGTAAAGTTGGAATGCAGACCGGTCTATTTACATTCTAAATTCCGAACACACGTTGTAAACCAAATTTTTGTAGTTTCCAAAATTTCGAAAATGTTGGCGTTTTGTTATATACACCAAGAATATTGCCTTGGAATATGCAATCAGGTAATTTGGGATTTAGACCGAATTTTTTTTTATTTAGACAACCTGAACTCACCCTATAGACGAATTTTGCAGTTTTCAAAATTTCGAAAATGTTGAAATTTTTCGTAAAATCTCCAAGACTATAGCCTTTGAATATACAATACGTAAATTTGGATATAGGCCGGATTGTTTCATTACAAAATCCCGGACATACTTTGTAGAATGATTTTTTCAGTTTTTAAAATATAGAAAATTTCGACATTTTTAATAAAAATACAAAAACTATAGATTTAGAATACACTATCCGAAAAATTGGAATTTACACCTAATTTTTTTCTGCTAGAAATTCTGAACTCACGTCGTAGACTGAATTTTTGCAGTTTTCAAATTTCAATTTTTTAAATATTTTTTAAGTGCCGATTGTCTAGAAAAAGTGGGAGCCTTAACCTCCTACCATCCCAAAGGCCTCCGGGCCTGTTGTGGGATCACTTTACATTTACTTAAATATGTTTAGTAACATAAATCTGGAAATTTGAGGAGTATTCTGTTTTTTTGTATTATAAATCCCAGACTCGCTCTGTAATTGAATTTTTGCAATTTTTAAAATTTCGAAAATAAATTACGTTTTTAGTAACAATACCAACACTATAGCCTTGGAATATACAATTGGGAATGTCGGGATGTAGGCCGGTATTTTGCATCAGACGTCCCAGCTACACCATATAGACTACATTTTTGCAGCTTACAAAATTTCGAAAATTTTACATTTTTAGTAAAAGTATCAAGAATGTTGCCTGGGAATATGAAATTGGGGGAATTGGAATGTAAGCCAGTTTTTGCATTACAAATGTGACTAACTTAATCTCATTGTCGTTACTACCCGCATGAAGACTGAATTTGCGTTGTTGGTCTATTTATACCTTTCAGTCCTACTTTTTTAATAAAATCATCTAAGTCAATTTCCATATGATATCGCCAAAGGCTAGAAATATCAATTCTAATTCATCATAGAATTCATTCCTTATTTTGTCATTCTTATCCTCTTGTACTTTTACAATTACAAAATCATGTCGTTTGCCCTTAGATTTATGTATGATATCCTATCACTAACAAACCTGACATCTCAGATAGCTGAGTAGATCCTCCTTCGGATTAAATATCCCATTTCGAAATTTAGTATCGCTGCACTCCCACAATACAATGTAAAGGTTCTCCATTCCTGACTACATTCTTCTGGTCTTCTAATGTCCTTCAAAGAGAATATATCGCACCTTGGGAAGAAAAGGGCCACAAGTGTAAAAATGTCATAAATTGGGTTAAGAAAATATGTTTACATATTTAGAAAATATGGTTACAAATATATTTCTTTACGTCCACAAGTCATGAGCAAGAAAATGGAGATATGATAAAATTGTTTCCTCATCAAATAGTGTATGTACTGTATCTTTTTTAAAACTTTACTGGTTAATAACTCAAAACTAAAATGTTTACACTTGTAGCCGTCTTCTTCCCAAGGTGGGATACGCAAATGAGATTTATCTAATTCCCATTTTAATATTCCTAGTGTCCCACTATTAAATAAAATCCTAATATTCCACGTTTCTTGGAAAATGTCCTTATAATTATCCTTTTCCATGGATCTCCTACAGTAGTCCTCGCCCAGAGATCCGAATGTGAGACTATTTTATTTCGGGATATTTTATCCTAATATATGTGTTTCTTTACGTTTGTATTTTTAGTAATACTAACGCTGATATTGTACTTAGGGTCATTTAATCACGCAATGCAAAGATATCATCGAGGGAACCAGTCCCATACATTTGTTGAAATTCCATAAAGTTCCATAACATTCCATAAAGTTTGGAATGAGTGTGCATCATATTTCTGCGCGAATGTAGAATACCTCAGACCGTTCAGCCACAATGTGACATAGTCGGCTCAGTCATTTAGTTTACAGGAGCATCAAATGCAACTATTTCTCTCTGGTTTAAAAATACATTGTTACTACCAGGTAGAGCCGGGGATTTGCTGTCAGAGGCTTCTAAGACGCCGCTCCAATCACCATAAAGTGAAAACAGTTCTCTGCCAATAATGTACTCGTATTTTTAGATGACGTTTCCACGTCTACTCCACGTGGATACAATTATGTTAACAACGCGCAACTTTTGTCTATTGCAATTAGTTGCGAAACATGGACTCTTACTTTAAGGGAGGAAAAGAGATTACGAGTATTTGAGAATAAAGTTCTTAGGAAAATGTTTGGACCAAAGAGAGATGAACAGACAGGTTAATGGAGAAGACTACATAACAATGAACTACATGGCCGTTATAGGAAGCCAGATATAGTAAAAACAGTTAAGTCTCGTAGACTGAAATGGGCAGGACATGTGGCACGAATGGGGAATGAAAGACGTGAATGGAAGCCCAGTTGGTAGACCAAGAATGGAGTGGGAGAATAACATTAACTATGATTTGAGAGAATTAGAATATACAGGGAATGATTGGAAAACATTAGCTAAGGATAGGGATCTATGGAGAGCTTATGTCCGCGCGGGCATGAACCTAAGGGTTCGATAATGCCAGTGAGTTAGTTAGTTAGTTAGTTAGTATATTTAGTTGGTAAAATTTTATTCCAGTGAATAAAACGTGACAACGCCGATTAATATGCTAAACACTTATGCGTGCAAAATACACGGTGATTACAAATGATTGGAGCGATTTCATGATTTTATTGTAGCGATCTTATTTGACATATCTTCACAGAACTTTAAAGTTATGTATAAAAACTCATAAGGTTTTTTTTTTGTTTTCTCTCGCAGCCGTGTTTCAGCTTTAAACCGAGAGAGCGCAGCAGTTATCAAAGATGGCGACAGGCGAGGAGAAAGCATATGCTGTGCTTGAATTTCATTCAACTCAATCTGTGATAACTGTGCAACGACACTTCAGAACGAAGTTCGAGAAAAGATGCACCGAGTGCCAACTCCATTCGGCGATGGTATGCGCAATTTAAAGCTACAGGATGCCTCTGTAAAAGGAAATCAACGGGTCGTCCTTCAGTGAGTGAAGAAAAGGTTGAGAGTGTGCGGATGAGTTTCACACGTAGCCCACAGAAATCAACACGAAAAGCGAGCAGAGAGCTGAACATTCCACAACCGACCGTTTGGAAGATCTTGCGGAAAAGATTGAAGCATAAACCTTACCACTTGCAATTTCTACAAGCCCTTACGCCCATTGACAAAGTGAGTCGGTTTGAATTTTGTACACAAATGCAGCAGTTTATGGATGAGGATGGTTTTTGTGAGAAACTTGTCTTCAGTGACGAAGCAACATTCTTTGTGAATGGCAAAGTGAACAAACACAATGTGCGAATCTGGGGCACAGAAAATCCCCGCGTTATTGTGCAGCACATTCGCGACTCCCCAAAAGTTAGTGTGTTCTGTGCGGTTTCTCAGTTCAAAGTTTATGGCCCTTTTTTCTTCTGCGAGCAGAACGTTACAGGACACGTGTACCTGGACATGCTGGAAAATTGGCTCATGCCGCAGCTGACGACCGACAGTGAGACCTTCATCTACCAGCAGGATGGTGCTCCACCACACTTCCATCACGATGTTCGTGAATTTTTAAACATGAGATTGCCAACCGATGGATCGGTCGCAGTGGAGAGAATGATCAGAAATTGTTGTCATGGCCTCCACGCTCCCCCGATTTGACGCCGTGCGATTTTTTTGTTTGGGGGTATGTGAAAGATTCAGTGTTTGTGCCTCCTTTACCAGTAGACTTACCAGAACTGCGAGCTCGCATAATCAATGCCTTTGAACAAATTAATAGGGACATGTTACGTCGAGTATGGGACGAACTTGATTACAGACTTGATATCTACAGAATCACCAAGGGGGAGCATATGGAGCACCTGTAACATCTCAAAAAAAACCTGGGAAGTTGCTCTATGTATCTGTAAAAGTTCGTGAAAATATGTCGAATACTACAGCTACCATAAAATCATGAAATCGCTCCAATCATTTGTAATCACCCTGTCCTACCTAACCATAAAGCAAAGCGCCTGTAAACTAAATGACTGAGCCGACTATACAGATTAGAAGGGATTCACTACCCTAAAAACAATAGGTTTTGTGTATCCTGTGATAACACAACTCCCATAATGACAATGTAATACCCAACTCGATAAAATTTTACAATATTAATTTATTTTCACCTATAAGCATATTATTTTGATAAAGTTTGACACTTTCATATTTATTTTATCGCTATAGCCAGCGGGATAATAACATAAATTACGTATTTGCTATCGCCATTTTTAGCAAGTACGACAATTAAGATAACACAGGTGCGAATAGAAAGAAACGTCTGCTTTAACTCCACAAAATGCCACAAACCATGGTTTTATAGGGTTTTTTTCGTTTTGCATAATAATTGCTGTGGAACGCTTGTCAGGTAATTTATACGCTGAGGAGACGCATTTTACTCGAAAAATGCCTTTCGAATCATGTGGTTCCTTCTGTACTTTGAGTCTGTCTCTTTCTTGCACTCTACTTCCCGAAACTCACTCTAATCACACAGGGAACACCGTTAAGCTCCTAAACTCCGCCTTTATTCTTCTCAGTAGTTGACCATTATCTTCTTCTTCTTCTTTCCTTCCAAGTATTAGGCCAAGGCCTGTTACGATCCTATAGAAAATTTTACCTCCAGCGTTTCATAGGACGGCCCAGAGATCTTCGTCCTCTTGGTATATAATAATAAACAGCTTTGGGGATCCGATTTGAACTCATTCTTTCAAGATGGTTTTTCCAATTTAGTTGGTACTGTTTAATACATTCCAAAATTGGCGTAGTGTTCAATTCTTTTAAGATATCGGTGTTCCTTTTCCGATCCCATCTGCTGTAACCCGCTGTTCTGCGCACGAATCTCATTTCACAAGCCGTTATTCTGATTTCATTTTGTCTTTTTAGTGTTCATGCTTCACTACCATAGGTCAACACTGGTTAAGCTAAAGTGTTATATAAACGTAACCTGGTGTTGTTTTGTACAAGGGATGGTTTCATAACTTGATTAATAATTCCGAAACATTTAATATAACTAGTAATTTTTTTCAGGGATATCCTTTTCATCCCAGATAGAGAGATAATATCCAAGATATTTAAATGGATTAGATCTCTCTAAAATTTTATTCTGGAGACAGAATGGGTCCTTCCCATGAAATGCCATAATTTTAGTTTCGTTAATTGATATTTCCACATTAAATTTGGCACCTATTTTTTGTAAATTATAAATTGATCGTTGCAAATCATTTTCGGAAAATGCCATAAGAGCTAAATCGACTGCAAAAAGAATAGCATCAAGTTTGAGGTTCCTATTGATGGGTATATACTCGTATCCCCGTTGTGTTTTCCTCCATTCGTTTATTAATCTATTCATATACATATAATGAAAAGCACCGGTAAAACATAAATTGAAATATAATGTTGTAGAAGCAACAAGCGAGGCTATAAATATTTCTAAAAGTTTGGTGACCGCAATTTTAAAAGGAAATGTTCGAGATGTTTTGCCCACTATAGGACAAGTACGTTTCTCTTCAACAAACGGAAAGAAAAAAAATACATCAAGAAAGCAAATGGTTGAGGATGATTTATTCGTCATTGACAATGCATTTTACAACAGTGAACAAATCAGTAAAAGAATTATGAAAATTACTAAAAGAAAACGAAATATTTGTGCATTAAATTATATATAGGGAGTGTACATAAATTGTACAGCGCAATTTTAACTGCTTGTAGAGTAACTTCTGCAAATAATATGAGGTAGGTGGGACCGTAAAGTGAGTTAAGAAGAACATAAGTAAGTAAACTCTGAGACTGGTATATGAATTAGTTTCAAACCTTGCTATGAAATCTGGGAAAAACGAATAGTATTTTGATATCTTTAATAGTCTTATGAATCGAGAAAAAACACTTATTAAATAGTAAAGTTTTCCGGGGCGCCTAATAAGATTTTTAAATAATTCAGTACAAATTACACTACTATTTAACTTTATATAGTGTAGGTCATGCTTCCACGGCCTTCTCTCACCCCATAAGAAATCTTAAGCTAATATTTACAACTCCGGAAAAGGAGTTGTAATTATTAGCTTAAGATTTCTTAAGGGGTGAGAGAAGGTCGTTGAAGCATGGTCTACATTATTTCGAAAAATGTTAAACTGAAAATATAAAAAACCATTATTCTACCAGTTATATTATATGGATGCAAAACATGGACTCTTACTTTAAGGGAGGAAAGGAGATTACGAGTATTTGAGAATAAAGTTCTTGGGAAAATTTTTGGACCAAAGAGAGATTAACAGGCAGGTGAATGGAGAAGACTTACATAACAGCGAACTACATGGTATTTATAGGAAGCCAGATATAGTAAAAATAGTTAAGTCTCGTAGACTACGATGGCAGGACATGTGGCACGAATGGGGAATGAAAGACATGAATGGAAGCTTCTTGTATGAAAACCAGAGGGAAAACGCCCAGTTGGTAGACCAAGAATGAAGTGGGAGAATAACATTGACTATGATTTACAGAAGTAGATTATACAGGGGATGATTGGAAAAATTTGGCTCAGGATAGGGATGTATGGAGAGCTTATGTCCGCGCGGCCATGAACCTACGGGTTCGATAGTGCAAGTGAGTTAGTTAGTTAGTTAATAATTACAACTACCATGCACCAATGGTTCTTCTTTCGAATGTTGCCATGTCCACATTACTTTTTAAAAACGGGACTTTAAAATTAAACCATTCTATTCTATATTAACATGCACATACTTGTAAATAGATCGGTTAGTTGATTTGACAACTTCGGAATATCTCCGTCTCTTCCTCTCTCATGAGGTTTTGTTAAGTGACGCTCAGGAGGATGAATGAAACCGAAGAATTTTTGTCAATTCCAGAAAATGAAGCCGCTAAAGCGTGGCACGAACAATATCGATTTATCAGTATCAAATGTTACAGAGTTCCTTTAACTCGGACAATTTATCTTGCAACCACTGGTTCTTTATTTAAAACTATTTTTGAAAAGCCACTCTGTGAATAGTTAAAATTTCATGGTATGATTTATTCATATCCGTATATAAAACTTGTTTCAGAATTCATAGTATACACTTTTGAGGATTGTAGAGGGGACTTAATAGATAAAATTAAGATGAAGAACACGTGTCCAAAAATGCACCGTTTTGTAGAAATGAGAATTCAATTCCCCTATTTCACTGTATAACAGCCATAGTCCCAGGGGCATTGTCTGATGTTATATGTCATGTGTCTTTTGTTTACAATCATGCTTGTTTGACTTTCTTGCTGGAAGTAGGCCTACTGGTAGAGCTCTCAGAAGATATTCCCCAGAATATTCTTCAGAAAATGTGGATGCAAAAGCACATTTTTCTTGTCACCTTACAAAATATCTCCTGTACATTTAATATGGATTGAAATGGACAATTGCTTATTTCAATGATTTAGGTAAAAGAATAGTTTTTATATGATTTTGGCATGAGCATAGTACTCAAACAGTATATTTTCCGACATGGGTTCCTTGTCAAAACTGTATTTAATAAATATCGTCTACGCTCCCCAGGAATTTTATAATTTGAATTCTGAATACCTTGTGTGTACATTTTAGCACGCTTCCTACCAGTCTCCTAATAATGATTTGTTATTTTTTTATTTATCGGTGAATGCGTTTGCAAGGTCTCCTAACAGCAGAATGTTCTATAACAAAGTTTTTTTCAGCTTAACCCACAGATTAAATCTGTATAAACTTATTCAAAATTATTCTCAAAATCGCAAAGTGCAGATTACTATATGTGATGAATCTCTTAAAACTGGTGTATCTGGAGGATGCCCCCAGGGATCTGCCTGCAGCCCAGGATTATGGAATATTCTGTATGATGAGCTACTAAAACAAGAGTTACCAAACGGTTGTAAGATTATTGCTTATGCAGATGATGCGCTCTTACTTATCAGAAGTACTGATGTGCCGACACTTGTTCAAATTGGCAATATGGCTCTAAATATTCTATTCCATTGGGGAGTAGAAAACAAACTACAATTCAACCCCCACAAGTCTCAAACAATGCTCACTACAAGAAGGAGAAATATAGAACTGAACCAAGGTTTACAAATGAATGGCTAACGCATTTTATTTGTCAACAGTATAAATTATCTGGGTGTAATTTTAGATCCAAAACTTATATTTAGACCTCATTTAAAACACTTATCTGCCAAAAGTAGCAAATTCCTTAGAGGTTTATCAATGGCAAGCAGGCCAACTTGGGAATTAAATTCAGAGGTACTGAAAATTATATATAATGGTGCTGTTAAACCATTGTTAATATACTGTGCTGCTGCATATCAAGATGTTCTAAGCAAAAAGTATGTTGTTCAGAAGGAATTATACCAAATTCAATGAGGATTTGCATTACGTATATGTAAATCTTATCGTACAATTTCCACGGATGCAGCACTTGTCATTGCTGCTATTCCTCCTCTACATCTAAGTGCACTTTATTCAGTTGGCTTGAACAATATTCAAATAAATCATACGAAGATATTTCAACAGTTTACTTTTGATATTGATTATGCTATGTCTTTCATGGCTGCTGGACATCCTGCCACACAATATGATAATCTATACGTGCAAAGCTGTGGAAATACCCATTCCTATGCCATTTATACGGACGGATCAAGATTTACTGCAGGAGAAGAGGAAGTACAAGTTGGATGTGCTTATGTAGTTTATCTTGAAGACAATGAAGTTTTCTTCAAATTATTCAGACTTTTCCCTACCTGTTCTGTTTTCCAAGCAGAACTATATGCCATAAAATAAGCAGTACAGTGGTGTCTTCAACATAAATGTAGTGCACGAATTTTTGGTGACTCGCAGGGTGCTCTTCAATCGATCGCAGATAAATTTAATTTAAATCCAAACTATGTAGAAATCAGGAATAACATAAAAAAATAACACAAAACACGTGTGCCTGTCTCGGATACGAGGGACCAGGGAACTGTGGGATATGAACGTGCTGATCAATTAGCTAAATCCGCAGCATCTTCTGAGCTTCATTATTCATTTTCAAAGCGACCAATATCCTATGTTAAAAAGAAACTGTTGGACTATATCATCACAGACTGGAATGAACATTGGATAAGGAGTACAAATGGCGCTTTGACTAAAGAGCTCTTCTTTCCTACAGTACACCATAGGCTAAAGGCAAAACATTTTATTCCTAATTTCATTTTAGCACAATTTATGACTGGCCATGGAAAATTTGGAAGTTATTTTAGGAGATTTAATATTAGCCCAGACAATGATCATAGTTGTAAATGTCAAGAATCAATACAATCTTTAAAACATGTTATATTTGATTGTCCTATATTCAAAAGACAACGATTCTGGTTAAACTTACTTTTAAATGATTATGAGGCTACTGCATCAATGTGTGAAGTGATTTTTAAGAACCAAAATTATTATAAACATTTTATGAACTTCATAAAAAACATTCATAACAATATGTAGTATATTCTAAGACACTTACAGACAATTTATGTAAATCATAACACTCATTCAAAACCATAAGATAATAATTCTGTTTTACAATGTATAGTATAATATTGTTATAGTAAGCTACAACCCTAACATGCCTTTGTGGCGAAATAGGGTTTCAAAATATTTGGAGATTCAATAATAATATCCCACAGATTCTAATTTGGATTAAGATCAGGACTGCTGATTAGGCCATCGATCACCCGATTTTAGTTTTTTTTTTTCAGGGAGTCTTTGGTATAAAGTGCTGCGTGAATCTATCATTATTATTTGGAGAAAATTGGAAGCAATGATTTTATGTTTAAGGAAAATATCATTAAGGGCACCCAGTAGCCTACTTATTTGGGTTAAAAAATCGATTTGTTTTATTTTTGCTTAAAAAAATCCAGGAAGGTTTATTGTATCGATGTGTAATATAATTTTGTCGATTTTGGACATTTAAACCCATAAAAATGTATTTATAAGAATGGTGTCTCTATGTTCTTATAATGTGCAGATTTTTTTAATTTTTTTTTTTTTGCATTTTCCCCAAAACTTTTATTTGTTTCATATTTTGGTACACTTTTCTCTGATAGGAGAATAATTTTTGACATGGATATGCAGTTTAAGGAGCTCTGTAACAATAAGGTAAATGTATCTTTGTGCTATTGATAGTGTTTGAAATTTAAAAAAATATATATATGAAACTTTTTAACAAATTATATTTGGTTTAATAATTTTTTAATAAACCACAATCCATATCTAAACACAAATAAACCTTATTAATATCAAATAAACTATAGACAATAACATACTAAATTTTGGAAACAATTTGATAAGTAGTTTTGAGAAAATTGTACCATGACAATATTTTTAAGATGGATTTTTTATTTTCAGTTTTTGTTTTTGTATTTTAAATTACTCATGAAGAAATACGTCTAAACGTTAACCGGAGTGTCATTAAGTTATGTAATTACTGACATAATTGTCATGCACATAACTCAAGAATAAACTGAAAAAATTATGTTTGTATGTTGCATATTTTTAAACCAAATAGCAAGGAAATTAGTACCGGGTGCACTTAACATATCAGCATTCATGCTCTTTAGGACAACATCAAGATCTGTCCTCGACTCTATAGTAATGGCTAACCCAAATCATAACGAATCGCTCTAAACCTGTCATGTTCAATAGCTGCGACTAGAGCAAAATGTTCACCTGGACGTCTGATTAGAGATCACTACACTACAGCCACTGGATCCCCGGCTCTGAAGTTTAGGTTATACGAGGGGTAAAGGGAAAAACTCGCCCTCTACTGCCAATACGGAAATGGTTGATGTGAGAATGCACGTCTGCCACAACCAATCACTGCTCTTAGCGCGCTAGTAAGGTTTGAAATTGCTGAAATATTGTCAGCTGTATGTCTGCTAACCGCATACATAAAGCAGCCCCTCCCACTGAATAACCATATCGGCAACACTGTCGTGAAACGTCAGGGCCGGAGAACGAGTGGCTGGAGTATACACCAATATTGATCTCCGCACATAATTTTTGAACATCTTTGACTGTAGATTTGTATCTAAGCAAAGAAGATAAGACAAGCCATTTATCCTCCCTTCATCTTCGCCTTTGTCCGGGTCGCCTCCTGTACCCACCTGCCTCTCTGTGTCGCCTCCATAACCCATGGATGACGGATGAGTTGACATGAATCCTGAAAACAATGACAACCTTCAATCAGCATTACTAATGTTTCATTCAGACGTTTCATTGTTGTTTTTTTCAAGGGCGATAGGCCTCTAAGACCCTTGCCCTACCAGCCGGCTGCTAGCCTCACATCCACATGTGTTAATCACAGAGGTAGATGATTATCGAGCCAGTATAGGGGTGACATGTGGTCAGCATGTCGAGTCCCCCAGCCGTACTGTATTAGTCTCAGAGAAAATAAAATAATTTGTTAGTACAATGATGTTAAAACATGTTCACAAAAAATATTTTGATATTTCGTGACTTTATCGTACCTTAAAAGTCACATTTCTAATGATTTTTTTGTTTAATTTTTTATCATATTTGTTCCAACTTATATAATAAAGCCTTATTTTAGTCATATTTCGCAAATTTGTACAAGTCGTTAGCTAAGATTAAATAACCAAAATATATAGGTCGCAAGTTGCATGGTCGCTTGTTTGAAAGTCGCTTTTTAGTTTTTGAAATTCCCTAAAAGACCGTCCAGTTACAGTCCCCACTTTCACTTTACGGTGAAAAGTTAGAAAATGCATATGATTGAAGAACAATTAGTATAAAATTAAGGTCATTTTTTGGCTATATTTACATACTTTCTAGGTCATAAATGCATCCATCACAGAAATCCGCCTCATCTGGTTTACAATGTGCGACATAGGATCTACAAAGACAAATTTGTATTGTATTTTAATAAACATGAACAGACGGTGAATGGAGAAGACTAAATAACAATGAACTACATGGTCTTTATATAAAGCCAGATATAATAAGAACAGTTAAGTCTCGTAGACTGCGATGGGCAGAACATGTTGCACGTATGGGGAATTAAAGACTTGCATGGAAGCTCCTTGTAGGAAAGCCAGAGGGAAAACGCCCAGTTGGTAGACCAAGAATGAGGTGGGAGAATAGCATTAACTATGATTTGAGGGAAGTCGATTATACAGGGAATTATTGGAAAGCATTAGCTCACGATAGGGATGTATGGAGAGCTTATGTCCACGCGGCCATGAACCTATGGGCTCGATAGTGTCAGTGAGTAGGTAAGTAAGTAAAGTTTAATTCCATACTACACAAATTTCTAAATTGAATCCCGAAGTAGCTTTGCGTGTATTTATAGATATGTGACATTCATTTCATGCCTTGTGCACATGCTTAATCAAATTGAAAAACGAGTTACTATCAATAACACGAAATATAGTGCAACATCGAAGGACACAAAACTATCATATCAGCTAAAACATGATTCGTAAATTGTGTAGGTTCGGTTTGACATTGAACAATTTAATAAAATAAAAATAAATATCGGATATATACTATCAATTAAGTTGGAATTTCCCCCTTATTAACAAAAATAACTTCATCCAAAACGGACAATTTGCCTCAGACGATAAGTAAAGTGATCCCACAACAGGCCCGGAGGCCCGTGGGGTAATAGGAGGTTAAGGCTCCCACTTTTTCTAGACAATCGGCACTTTATGTCAGCCGGGTTGTCAGCCCTGCATGACGGCAGCCTTTACCCCCAGAACAAGCGTCTGGTACTCATTTCCGTTAGAGGCTGAGTCGGCCCCAGGACCATAGTGCCGCTGCCTCAAACGATAGCATTTGACAATTTTTTTGCAATAGGTTTCGAGTTCAATTTTCAGGACTAACTTGACTGGAATTTTCTCGTATTTTTTCTGTCAATACAAATACTGGTTAGACGTTTATAAATGAAGGGTACAGGGAAAAAAACAAGTAAGTCACTTTTTGTCGAAATGGAGTTTGAGGTGGCATTAGATTCTCCATGGAAAGCACTATTATTTAGAAGCGTGAAACAGTAAAAGATGCAGTTTAGTCTTCAGTTTAATTATCTCCGAACGTTTTGCATATAGGTAACAAAGTTTAGATGTTCTGTAACTAAAAGTATGTTTTCTAGATTTTAAGATAAAAATGACTTGCCTTTTTCTTTTTCTGTACCCTTCAAATGTGATCTTTTCATTATTTTATAATTCACAAAACAACACATGACTATGCACAACGATAAAAATACTACTGTACCCACTTAAAAATTTGCAATATAATCCGAGATGTTCCCATGAGTATACATTAATAACAAATATCTGAACTTACAAATAATAATAATAATAATAATAACAATAATAATAATAATAATAATAATAATAATAATAATAATAATGTAAATTATATTTTATTTATAGTCCACCACTGTGGTCTCGAGGTAGCGTACTGCCTTGTCACGCAGCGGGCCCGGGTTCGATCCCCGGTCGGGACAGTTTTTCTGGGTGAGGTTCTTATCGGGGTTTTTCCTCACCTTTAAGACAATTTTCAAGAAAACTTTAAGGCCCAAATGGTCCCTGAAATCATATGGCCATCGCAATCATCATCATTTATATTCATCTTAGATTAAGCTTAGGATTAGGGACTCTCCTGGCGCACCATTATCATCATTATCACCCATAATATCATCGCGGCAACGTAACCCCGTCTTCCAGGCGCCCCAACCTCAGAAGTGTGTTACAAGTATGCCATGCCAGGAGAGAACACTAGGAATGTCGAAAGACAATCTGGGGCATTTGTAACAGAAAACAATTATTTATTCTGGTAGAGTTAATTCTGTGATAATAATATAAGGGTCTTGAATTGGACAAGCTCCAATGTATGTTAACAGAATTACTCTATTTACTACAGAGCGGACTGAAGCATCCTGTATTTGCATAGGGGTACTCGTTGGTTGTAATCCTCATGGGCAATTTTTTTTTACGTAATTTCGGCTTGCAGTGTAATTTGGGTCAGCCAACTTCATGAGAAGTTTGAGTGTATAAATAGCTAATACCTGAAAATGTTAAATGTAGGATTAATTAAATAAAATTAATTTAATTGTAAAAGTTTCAATCTCAGATCCAGGAGGTGTGATGATATACAATTTGAAATCACTAATTGTGCACCATATTCCTACACTCTACCTCTCGGCAGTACACACGTTGAGAAGACATATTGTACTGTTTGTCCATCGAATGGGGATGTTAAGCCTGGCGGTCGCCTTGTGCTTTTCGACAGGAGTAGGCTACTTGCCGGCATCGTTTTTGTCTTCTACTTTCTCTTCATCATCATCCCTCATACAACACACTTTACACAACACAAACATATAAACAAAGACTCATTACACACTCCTCTCTGTACAGAAACGAGGATAGGCCTACATCATCTACGTTGTCCACCGCTATGATCTCGAGGTAGTTTGCTGCCTTATCACGCAGCGGGCTCGGGTTAATATTTTATTTAAATTATTAGAACCATTGACAATGTTAATACTTTTTATTTATGTACAGTCTTTTTTTGTGGAATGTGTTTTCTTCAAATCAAAAAATTTGCTAGCCGCATTATTAAGATTAGAATTTATTGTACTTTCACTTTATCTTATCTTATATTTTTATTAATTTTTTTTAATTATGGATTATATTTTAAAATAGTATTTTTAACCTTTTCTGTTCAATACCCGGTCGGGACAAGCTCCTGGGTGAAGTTTCTTTCGGGGTTTTTCCTCACCTGTAAGACAAATGTCAGGAAGCCTAGGGCACAACGGTCCCCCAAAATCATACGGCTATCACCATTATCATTATCATCCTCACCATTTCACCAGTGAGAAAAGCAACAAAAATCTACCACTTCTATAATTCCTTAGTAAAGCTAAAAATCATATCATGAAAATGCTATGATTGCAGTGAAAGACCTGTCCTAGGATAAAACACTATAGAATCATCTATGTAAAGTGGTGCGTAAATTGAAAATAGACTACATTAACGTCATATATCCGCCTAGCGCGGAACCTGAAACACGAAAAGCGCAATGGGTGGCATTAGAAGACACGCAGTAGCGAAAACAGATTGAGAAAACCAGCTATAACGATTATTGGAATAATATGTCATCCCTATAAACCTACTACTTGAAAGATCGTCCACCTCTGTGATTGACACATGTAGATGTGACGACAAGAACCAGCCCGTAATCCAAGGATCTTCTAGATTCTAGAACATTGTTACAATTTATTGTAAGATTAACTAAGTTTATTTAATGAAGTATAGCTCACTTACTAGTATTAACGAACTCGTTGGTTCATTGGCCGTAAGAATATATGCTTTCCATACTAAGTTTATTTAATGAAGTATAGCTCACTTACTGGTATTAACGAACTCGTTGGTTCATTGGCCGTAAGAACATATGCTTTCCATACATCCCTAGTGTCTAAAATGATTTGTTTTCAATTACTTTTAAAATTATATAAATAGAACGGGAGATCAATTTAATAACAAAAATAGGTGTATCAGCGAGTTGCGTTTTCAGGTAACAAATGCATGATTCTGAATGCTTTAACTACCAAGAGAAGCTGCATAGTTTAAATATTTCCAGATAAGCTAAACTAATTCTGAACTAAGACCCAGTTGTATTGTAAACAAATTTTAACCGAGTCCATCTATTGAGGGAATCGTGGTGCTATTTTATGACTGAATTTTATAAGTAACTTTCATCGATAGAAACATTGTTCTTAGGCAACACCGTATGTTTACGGGAAATAAAACTGAATACAAGGCAACTCCCATATATTATTTATTTATGACCAAAATTATATATGGGTCTACTTAATAAGACGTTTAGGCTTTTTCCACGATATCGATTAGATTTCATTTATTTACAATAAAATTTTATTACGAGCAGAATATATATATATATATATATATATATATATATATTCTATGCTGGCTCTCCTGTAAATTCTGCTGTTATTTTCACCACATCCTCAAAGGCTAATGTAGGATATTTTTCACTAAACTGTTTGAAAACATTCAAAATAATTTGTTTCTCTCCGTTTTTTGAAATGGTTTCATTTCCAATGTTTTAAGAAATTATGCAGAAAGCATCCATTTTGAAATAATATAAATCCCAATATATCCTGCATTGCGCGTGCGTAAGAATATTAAGGGAGTATACACTTGCGGACGGTGCTCACCGTGCGGCGCGCACGCCGCTCGTCTTGTGTACGTCGGAATTAATTTCAACGAATCTCCTGCGATCCATAGCAAACCAACAAACCTTCAGTAGACATTTTGCAGCGAAAGTGTCTTTATCGTGGGAGGAAAATAATGCAATTTTGGTGATGATGGTGCAACATTGATAATAGCAGGTTTGTGCAAAAAGAAAAGGCAACAACGACGTTGTGGCACACTAACCTGCTTAAAAAAAAAAAAAGGAATGGTACGGAGCTTATGATGGATCTGAAGTCACAAGAAGTAAGCGGCCAGTAGACCTATAGGAATTGTACGCGCACATCTCATTCTGACCACTCCATAATAACTCAAAGAATGAATAAAACCTACGGGTGCGCGCGGAAAACAAAGAATCTCTCACGCTCCCGTCCAAACCTGAACAGCGACTATTCAAAGTGTTCGTGGAAAAAACCGATAATGAGTGGATCATGGTACGCCGCGCGTGTGCAGCTTCAAACCCCGTACTAACCTAAAGAACAAGGTGCGCGAGCACCGCGCAGCGCACAAGTGTTGGTCTATACGCATCTTAACAATGCACTTTTAATCTGTTAAAATTGTAATCATATATTTTAAGATTCTCCCATATAACTTATATAGATATGAGCTAGAAAATACACATTTGTATTATTTTTATTTCTTTTATATAGGGTGTTACCAAACTACATTTTCCTACACGCTTAAAAGTAAAACTATTATTCAACCAATGAAAACGCAATCATACATCTGGTTTGTTTACATTACAACTGGAACTTAGCTGGGAAGAGGATACGGCTATTACGGAAGCTTAATTTGTATTGACTATTTAATTCATGTCCCAAATGGCAGTCAATGACCAATCACATTTCAATGAATTTTGATTTACAACCAATTACAGTCTTCTTCACCTCGATTTGATCACTTTCATTTTATCAAGTGGCTCCTAGATCGTAGCCTATATACAGTGCACGAATGTATCCAGATTCTGCTTGCGAGATATAATAGAAAACATTTCGTAACAACTGATTATCTAATATATAAAAATGAATGAATCTTTGTTTGTTTGTTTGTTTGTTTGTTTGTTTGTTTGTTTGTTTGTTTGTTCGTACATTATGCGCGGCCATATCGTTAATCCGATTGTGATGGAGGTTTTTGCAAAATGTTCAGGAGATTCCCGGCATGAACATAGCTATAAGAGAGTTGCGATATTCAACTCCTTCAACCCTAAAAATCACCCTTTGTAGTGAAAAACGTGAAATAAGGTCCCTATTTTGACTCTTAATTGGCTTACGCTACCTAAACCATAACAAATACATAAAATTAATGTACACAGAATTGAATATCTCAAAACCCTCTACAAAAACGTCCGCGACAGCATATGTTTATCTTTTACGGATAACTCACAATAACCATGTTTGTCTTTCATTTATGCCAAGAAGATCGGGATAAGTAGATTCCCAAGCAAGCGTGCTCTGCCATAACGTTCATCCGATTGAGATGGGGCTTTTCTAAAAATGTTCAGGAGATTCCGGGGATGAACATTAGGCTATGGGAGAGTTGCAATACTCAACCCCTTCACCCCTAAAAATCACCCTTTGTAGTGAAAAACCTGAAATAAAGTCCCTATTTTGACGCTTAAATGGATTACGCTGCCTAAACCATAAAAAATACACCAAATTAATGTACATGGAATTGAATATCTCAAAAAACTCTACAGAAAAGTCCGTGACAGCATATGTTTATCTTCTACGGATAACTCACAATAACCATTTCTGTATTTCATTGATGCCAAGAAGATAGGGATAAACAGATTCCCAGGCAAGCATAACAGCGCACGGCTGGTCGTAAAAACACATTAACATTTATTTAGGAGTAGCAGCGCACGCCAGGTATTCGCTAGTACCATTCAAAACTAGAATTCATTGTTTGCACTTTCTTAAACGTATTATTTCCCAGGAATTAACGTTGCAGAAAAATATAATTGACATATTTACATCATAGGACATCAGAAATTAATTAATAACATGTAATGACGTGTATTGTTTTTTCTCCACTAGGGTGCATTCTTACAATACTGCGATTCTATTTGGCAATAAATATGAGTTGGTTGCAGTGATGGACAAATGAAACATCATGACGTTTCTCATTTCTTTTCAAACATCGCCGTTTACATTAAATATATAAATATATTAAAATAACTATATTTAAATAATGATTTTTGACAAAACAGCTTAATTTTATTCGTTAAATAGTCCTAACAAATGCCACTCTTGATTTCCAAATTCTCTAGATAAATTCACTTCTCACATGGATAATTTGGAAATCACTCGTGGCATTACTTATGATAAAGGGATATGTTATATTTTCTGCTGTTGTTTATTTTATGTAATATGTTGTTAATTTGACGGCTCCGTGGCGCAACCGGTTATACGCTCGCTTCTCACTGCTGGATTCCGAATTCGCATGTCATCACTCCATGTGGGTGTCGTGATGACAAAACGGAGTCCGGGTAGGTTTTCCTCGGGTTTCTCCAGTTTTCCCTGCCACAAATTTCATTCCACCAATTCTCCATATTAACCTCGTTCATTTCGCTTCATTTTAATTTCGTCTGCCCCTGTGTAGTGCGTCAGGCGGACTCGGCCGGCATCCTTGTTATTAACAAACTTTCAATGTAAGAGATTTCATCGGAATTCTACCCTCGATCCGGCTCTGTTTCGGACGCGAGTTGAGGAAAGTTTTTATTGCTGTTTTAACAGGCTCAAATCTTCTGTATTTTAACAGTTGGATACTTAATTAAGGACACTATACAGAATGTGTCCACCGCTGTGATCTCGACGTAGCGTGCTGCCTTGTCACGCAGCGGGCCCGGGTTCGATCCCCGGTCGGGGCAAATTTTCTGGGTGAGGTTTTAATCGGGGTTTTTCCTCACCTGTAAGACAAATGTCAGGAAAACTTTTAAGGCCAAACGGTCCCCAAAATCATATGGCCATCATCATCATTCACCGGTGTGGAAAGCAACGGGAAGCTATCACACCTTCAATTCCCTAGTAAAGCTGCAAGTATAGCATGAAAATGCTATGATTGCAGTGAAGGACCTGCCTTAGAGCAGAATTACTATAGATGGATACAGAATGAAACATAAGTCAGTTAACCTAAAATGCAAATATATTATTTTCACAACTTACAACATCTATACAAAAACCAACTACCGAAATTGTCCCCTAATTAGCAAATTACCTCAAGTAGTAGTGTTTGAGATTATATTCTAAAGGTCCCGTATTCAAACCCCAGTTTCAACCTATCTGATTTGTTTCCCCTTGCAAACATGTGCAGTGATTAACTTATGTAGCACCCTGTATAATAACTCAGAAAGTTCTTAAGAAAAAATTTGGACCAAAGAGATATGAACAGACAGATGAATGGAGAAGACAACATAACACTGAGCTATATGATCTTCATAGGAAGTCAGATGTAATAAGAACAGTTAAGTCTCGTAGACTGCGATGGGCAGGACATGTAGCACGAATGGCGTATGAAAGAGAAGCATTGAAACTACGTGTAGGAAAGCCAGAAGGAAAATGCTCTGAAGCTCCTTGCAAGAAAACCAAAGGGAAAACGCCCAGTTGGTAGACCCAGAATGAGGTGGGAGAATAACATTAAAAAATAATTTGAGGGAAGTAGATCATAAAGGGATAATTGGAAAACATTAGCTCAGGATAGGGATGTATGGAGAGCTTATGTCCGCGCGGCCATGAACCTGTGAGTTCTTTAGATACAGTTAATTAGTCAGTTAGTTATATAGCTAACAAATCAGATTATCAGCGACACAATTAAATTCTAGTAAATCACATAAATATGCGAACTTAAAAAATAATAAATTAAAGTGTTCCCATTATACATGCCTCAGGAAACTCTTGAGATAGTAGGAAGTTAAGGCTCCCACGTTTTCTAGACAATCGGCAAGTTGATGTCAGGCGGGTTTTCAGCCCTGCCTGATGGCTACCTTTACGCCCATAATAAGTGTCTGGTATTCATTTTCGTTAGAGGCTTATTCCCCAAGGCCTAAGCAATGGCCCATTTTGATTATTGTGACACTCTTTTTTCAGATTTAAATATTATTTACACTCAAAGACTTCAACGTGTTCATAATTCTTGCGCGCGTTTTATTTTGTGGTATTCGCAAATTTGACCATGTTACACCGTCCCTGGAACAATTATCGTGGCTTTGTCTAAGAGATCGTAGAACTGTCCATTCACTATCCTTTCTCTATAAAATCCTTCACACATCATCGCCTAATTATTTATCACGCCGCTTCATCAGACTATCCGACACACATAATCTTGACACTCGATCCCATCAGCACATTGTCCTTTATATCCCTCCTCATCACACTGTATATTATTCATTATCTTTTACGGTCTCACTTACCAAAACGTGGAATTCCCTTCCGCCCTATGTCAGAGACTCAAACTATAACATCTTTCAAAAACAAATTAAAGAATTATTTAATAACAAACTAACTTACACACCTCACTAATAGTATTCTTTTAACAATTAATAAATTTAATTATCTATGAAAATAATATTAAGATTAACAAATATTTTCTTTTGTTTTGTTTTAAATATTGTACAAACGTAAAATTAGTTTTCTATATCTCATTATTTTTCTTTGTTTTATATATACATTAGACAGGGACAATTTAATATGTCTTGATTGTATATATTTTATTATTAGTTTTAGTCTTAATTTTAACTAACATTAACTAGTTGCATTATAGATCGTAATATAATAGATATTATCTTTTTGATCAAATTTTTATTTAGTATTTAATATTAGAGTTCATTGTGATTGTTATATTCTGATGTAATATATGTTTGCCCTCGTGAGTGGAAGAGAAGGCCACATGGCCTTAACTCCACCAGGCTAAATAAATAAATCTAAATCTAAAAAAGTAATAAACGCTATTTAATATGTCCAATGAAAGGATTGATTTAGACCCCAATTCTCTTCAGGTTTTTGAGCATTAAATGTGCGGTAGTAATGAGATATATGTATCCGAGCTCTTGCAGGTCTCTTCTTCTTCTGGGCTTAAGGAAAATCGGCATATTAATTACTCCAATACAGAGCAATGCCCAATAACTTAAAGTTACATTTATAGATACTAGTGAAGGCTTTAGATCAAGATATGATTTATTTATAACGCGATATTTTGAGCTCATATTGGGCACTCGCCTAAGAGGGGCTTAATTTGCGAGTTCAACTCTATTTTGAGATTGTAAAACATGGCCTGAAATGCATATTTCAGATATAACGAGATTCTGAACATCTATAATGGCATATCAGCCCATTGCTGTACCTTAGCCACTCCTTTGTTACGAGTTAATTTAGTTACTCTTGTTTTACAAAATACATTTTGAGTTGGAATAAAGCTTATTTTGCAAATATAATCTTATTTAAAAGCAAATTAATATAAAAAACTGCAGAAATAAGATTATACAAAACACTCATTAGACCAGTAGTTACATATGCTTATGAAAATTGAGTCCTAAAAGAGACAATAAAACGGAAATTACTAATTTTTTAAAGAAAAATTTTAAGAAGAATATTTGGACCAAATAGATGAACTGGTAACGGTTGGAGAATCAAAACAAATAACGAAGTAAACAAAGTAGAAGTAAACGAAGTAAATAAGAATATAGTAAACCATATAAGATCTCTCAAAATTGGTTGGCTTGGACATTTGATAAAAATGTATGATCAAAGACTGGTCAAAAACTCTACAAATGGAAACCTATAGGAGGCAGAGCTGTTGGAAGACCGAAGATCAGATGGGAGGATGACACAATGAAGAATCTAAGGAAAATGAAAGTGACTAATTTGAATATGGCAAGAGACAGATTGGCATGGAGGAGGATTGTTGAGAATGCCAAAACTTTCACTTTTGAAGTTGTCGTGCCTTAAGATGATGAAGATGATGGTATGCGGACAACATACCGACTCAATAAGACACCTAGTAGGCAACTAAAGTATTAATAGGATGAAGAAGGTCTGAGATTTAAGGGTCTTTTACGAGCCTAAAAATCTTCAGGATCGGAATCCACGGCTTAAAATATTTCCCGGAGGATATGTTTTTTTTTTTATTCCATCCTAAAGTACATCGACCCCGGCCGGTTTGGACCTGCGTTCCTCGGGACCAGAGGCAAAGAACATAACCACTAGTCCACCGCCGCCGACTTGAACTCAACAAATGTATACTGCAGCCACTGATTCTCCGGCCTTCACGTTTTCACGGCAGTGTTGCCGATATGGATATTCAGTGGGAGTGGCTGCTTTGTGTATGCGGTTAGCAGACATACAGCTGACAATATCTCGGCAATTTCAAATCTTACTAGCGCGCTATAGCTGCGTCAAGAGCAGTGATTGGTTGTGGCAGACATCTACTCCTACTACAACCATATCCTTATTGGCAGTAGAGGGCGAATTCTTCCTTTACCCCCCGTATAACCTAAACTTCAGAGCCGGAGATATGACGGCTCGGGTACAGTTATTGGAGCCAGATAAATCTGACTACATTATAAAGTAAAGAGTTATACGAACATCAGTTCTTGAGAATATGGTGTTGCTCAATGTGGTACCGAAAACATTTTCATAAGTAATGTCACGAGTGATTTCTAAATCATCGTTAAATTTACGAATCACGAAATGACGAGTGAATTTATCTAGAGGATTTGGAAATCAAGAGTGGCATTTATTAGGACTATTAAACGAATAAAATTAAGATGTTTAGGCCTACTCAATAATAATTATTTAAGTATGCCTACAGTTACCGGTTTTTTAAAATATTTATACATTTAATGTAAACGGCGATGTTTGAAAACAAATCAGTAATGTGAGGTTATGTCCATTCACTGCAATTTGATATTATTATTTATTGCCAAATAGGATCGCAATATTGTAACAATGCACCCTAGTGGAGAAATAATGAAACACATCAAACTGTATATTATAATCAATATTATAGATTATTCGTCTATTTTTTAGAAAAAAAACTCAGTGTAATCAAGGAATCTGTTCATTAATTGTTATATTCAATGTATTTGTTGGAGAAAAATAATGTTCTAACCTGTTCAGACTATTAAAAAGGAGGAGCTTCATTTATTACAAAAGCAAGAGATGATAAAGAGAAATCGATAAAGAGCTAGGTGAAAAACGACTGTGATTTGTTGTAAAACTAAAATTCATTGAAACGTCATTGGTCATTGACTACAATTTGGGGCATGAGTTAAGTAGTCGTCAAAAATGTACACTTTTTGGAAGATACTGACTGTGCAGCAAAACTCCAAACGTCTACAACGGGTGCCAATAATGGGAGAAAAGTCCATGTAATTAAATTGAAGGGCTTAGGTCAGTAACATGACAAGCCACATTATGTTAATAAATGTAATTTATTA
The DNA here is from genome assembly GCA_030220185.1 of Diploptera punctata. Taxonomy (NCBI): domain Eukaryota; kingdom Metazoa; phylum Arthropoda; class Insecta; order Blattodea; family Blaberidae; genus Diploptera; species Diploptera punctata. The sequence goes on from JASPKZ010008175.1 coordinate 58,040, forward strand.
CAAGACAGCAAATAAATGTATTGAAATATCCATGAAATCATTTGTAAGTGCGCACATGTCGACATGTGAGAGTTACAAACAGTATCTAGACACATACCACAGCGTAATGAAAACTGGCTCAAAAAAAATTAGGGGATATTGTAGACTAACCTATTAAGACTACTGTTTTTAGGAAACAGTTTAGATTGCAATCCACTGTCTATTAATCCAAAAGCACTGTAAACAAGGAGTTTGAAGTCATTACGTAAACATCTTGTACCACCCCAGATGGTCAAGAGAGATCCTGAGATTAGGAATATGGCAAAAACAAAACCACAAAGCAACATTAACCTGCCGTGAAAATGTTCCTTTGTTAGTATGGTTATTGTATGGTCTCCTCGAACGGCCAGGCACTGGCTCACACGCCTGCTGTGGCATTTGATATGCAATGAGGTTAGCAATGAGGTTCTTGGTGGGGATACGTGGCCCCATCTTCCATTAGAGCAATGTGCAGCTCTGGGACGGTGTGTGGTCTGCTTGCAATGCGCCTGCCTAAATGCATCCCACACATTGCTCAAATCGGATTTAAGTCCGGGGAGGAAGCTGGCCATTGCATTACGCTCGATACCACTACACTGTCCAGAGTGTCGTCCAACCAAGCAAGCTCTGTGGGGGGCGTGCATTATTGTCCATAAAAAAAAAAGAATCACCTATGGCACCAGAATAAAAAAAAGGCAACGAACAAAAAGGTCGGAGAATCTCGTCTCTATACCTCTACCGCAGTACAAAGTACCACCTGGATGGCGTATACCGTTAGAGCGTCAGTTTACGTTCCCCACACTAACCCTGAATCCTGCCCAGCATGCACCATCAATCCACCGCCACGATATGGGGATCTTTGTCCATTGCGTACAAAAGCTGGATGTTTTCGTGTCCCTTTTTCCCTCCAGATGCTTGAATACACGCCGACTATAACATACCGAAAGTGTGAATCGCGACTCTCAGAAAAAAAAGAAAAAAGAAATGATCTTCATTTCGGCATGCGCCTCTTAATACCAAGATGTTCCTCCGCTCAGTTTTCTGCGATCTCTACAGTGTTGTGGAGTTAACCTGGTACACACCATGGGCCTGACGGAAATAGAGACCACTTCTCATGCAGTCGATTACGGACAGTTTGAGTTGACACCCCTGCGTCATCCTGCACTTGTTGTGTTTGAAGTGTATTTCACAGTTGAGTTGCATTCTGCTGTCTATTCCGACGGGCTGTTAACAAGAGGTAATGGTCATCCCTTGTTGTTGTTGCCCGTGGTCGACATATATGTTCTTTGAAAACGATTCCAAAGTCTGGAAATCACGCTTTGAGACACCCCAATGGCTTGTGCCACCTCTTATTGTGTCTGTCCAGCTTCCATCCTTCCTATGGCCCTCCAAGCCATTGGTTCAGGTAAATCACGTTGTCGAGGCATTACTGTCCCTAAGGCAAGTCATTCACTAACTGAAAACTGGACTGGATTTGAAAACAGCAACAATACATTCACCCCCACACCACCCTTTCACATCAACAGTACAGACACTGCCCTCTGGTGTGGTACCGAGGTTACGTAACAACTTCAAATTCTTGTTTACATTATCTTGGAGTAATAGAAAGTGATTGCATCTAATACTATTCCAAAAAACATAGTCTTAATAGGTTATTCTACAAAATCCCCTATTTTTTTTGAGCAGTGTATTAACAACAGTACTGAACAATTAGTATTTATAATTTTTTTAAACACTAAAATCCTTATATCTCATAAAGAACAGCACGGCTTATCATGTTATTGCCCTAAGCCCTTCAATTATATTATTGTATTTATTTGTTTTATATAAATATGTATTTATGTCCACCGCTGTGATCTCGAGGTAGTCACGCAGCGGGCCTGTGTTCGATCCCTGGTCGGGATAGTTTCCTGGGTGAGGTGGTTTTTATCGGGGTTTTTCCTCACCTTTAAGACAAATGTTAGGAAACTTTTAGGCCCAAATGATCCCCGAACATCATACGGTCATCGCAATCATCATTATTCATATTCATCTTAGAGTGAGCTTAGGGTTAAGGGCTCTCTTAGCGCATCACTATCATCGTCATCACCCATCATATCATCGGGGCAACGTAATCCCGCCTTCCAGGCGCTCCAAACTCAGTGGTGGGTTACAATTATGCCAATGCCAGGAGAGAACTCCAGAAATGTCCAAAAGGACAACCTGGGGGCATTAAAAATATTTATTTATTTATTATGTATTTACAAATAACTGAACCAACTAATTCAACGGAATTTCGAATCCGGAGGTTCATGGTCGCGCGAACATTGTATTGTATTGTAAGCCTATGTTTTCCCTTTACAGAGATTTAGGCGCTCTCCCACTAGAGGGAAGAATTTGAACCATACTAATTTTAGTTACACTTGTTATCGTATAGATGTCATTTTGATGGTACGTGGTCAGCGTTCCGCCTCATACTGACATCTACGAAACCAAGGTAGTACTAGGACGGGAACATTCGGTAAATTTTGCTTAGAGGCCTTTTCATTCAGGCTTAAGGATTTTTTACGAGCCTGAAAATCTTCAGACTCGGGACCCACGGCTTAAAGTCCCTCCCGGAGGACTTGCTCCTTGGATTTTTCCGTCCTAAAAAATCCATCGACCCCGGCCGGGTTTGAACTAGCGACCCTTGGGACCAGAGGCAAGGAGCATAACCACTAGTCCACCGCGGCCGAACATAAGCTCTCTAAACATCCCTATTACAAACAAATATTTTCAAATCATTCCTCTATAATTCTACTTTTAGTTTAACCTCTCACCTTATAGGTACTTCTACGTGCCACACGCCACCCTGGCCTTAGAGTGGCACGGCATGTCTGGACCACACAAGAACATGGAGGGCCTCCCTGAATGAGCGATCAACTCAATTCAGGGCCTCCTCCGAGATAACAATACATTAAAACGAAATACACCAATCACACACACACACACACATTCATACTAAACATGACGAATACGATAATTATGATTACGATGGTCATATGATGTTCGGGGACCGTTTGGACCTTACGTTTCCTGACATTTTTTCCTTACAGGTGGGAAAAAAACCCGAAAAATCGCACCTAGGAAACTTGCCCCAACAGGGTATAAAACCTGGGCACGCTGCATGACAAGGCAGCACGCTACTTCGAGACCACGGCGGCCTCTATAATTCACTTCTCTCAAATTATGGTAATTTAGTGTTGTTCTCCCACCTCATTCCTGGCCTACATACTGGGTATTCTCCAATTCCCCAATCGGGCCACATATCCTGCCTATAGCAGTCTACAATACTAAACTATTCTTACTAGATCTGATTTCCCATAAAAATCATGTAGCCCACTTAATTAGATCCCTCCATTCACTTATGTTTGATTAACAAGATTTCCTGCAATGCATAATAGTATGAATTTTACAGTCGGACCTGTGTTAAATTTATTTTTCCTGTTTGTAATAATTGGGGGGCACGCCGTAGCGTAGTGGTTAAGGCACTTCGCTACGAGCCGGAAGTTCGAGGGTTTGACTCCCGGTGGGGTCAGGATTTTTAAACTGACCCAAACCTTCTGGCGGAATTATGGCCCTGGGGTCGACTCAGCCTCTAACGGAAATGAGTACTAGACGCTTGTTCTGGGGGTAAAAGGGGCCGTCACGCAGGGCTGACATCAAGTGCCGATTGTCCAGAAAAGTGGGATCCTTAACCTCCTACTACCCCAAGGGCCTCCCGAGGCCTGTAGTGGGATCACTTTACTTTACTTACTGTTTGTAAGAATTGTTCCTAGGTATCTGAATTATTTCCTCATTTGTTGTTAGGATTTCATTCCCATTATATGAGACAATTCTATGTGTGACCATATATTATTATAGCCTAAGTTTTATTAATATTTATTTCCAGTCCCAGTTTCATAGTGTCATTGGCAACTTTTAAAAGAAATCTAAATTTATATTTGCTCTAACCTCGACTTCATCATTACCCAGTGTAAGGTGTATATATATTAATTGGCGTTTCTCGTACAATTTAATCATATTCATACTATTATTATTATCATCATTATTATATTATTATTATTATCGTAAGTATTATTATTGTTATTTTCGTATAAAATGTTGTTTGTACATGAAATTTACATTGCTACATTTAATATATCTTTAACTGTTTATAATTAGTATAGTGTAAATCTATATTTGTCAAATATTTATTTGTATTTGTGCTGGTTGAGTGGAAGAGAGGATCTTATGGCCTTAACTCTGCCAGAATAAATAAAACATTATTATTATTATTATTATTATTATTATTATTATTATTATTATTATTATCATTATCATCATCATCATTTAAAAGAGCGTGTATATTTTTTGCGTTTAGTAGTTCCTCGTTATTCCCTAATAATATACCATTAGCATATACCAACAGCTAATTAATACTAATGAGTTGTAAGCCCGCTTTTTCCTCTAAATATTTGATTGCGTGCTCTAGTACAAAATTGAAGGGGGGTGATGGGTAAAATTTCTATTTTCTACATTTTGTAAGCTACATACTTTATTTCTGTACATACATTCATGCCATAATCGGTAATATTATATTAAAGTTTCATCCTTCTAGACTTAACGGTTTTTGAGTTATTGAAGAAAATTCATTTTAAAATTTGCATTTTAAAATTTTTAATAAGTCCCATAATGTTTTAGTAATTTTTTTAATTTTTTTTTTCTACACGACCACTGACTTATTTAGAACAACACTACGCATTAACTTTTCTATATCATTATAATAAAGGGGAAAAAATATATATATACATCCTCTGCATATGATTTTTTTAATTACTACACATATTTTATTTTTTATTTAAAAAACTATCAACGTTGTTTCAAAATCCATGCATAGAATGTATTAGCCAGTGTGTGAGACATGCAGTTAAAATTTCGGCCTTCTATCATTAAAGTTGTGAATGCTATTTTAATTTGAATGTATTGAAATGCATGAAAATAAAAGTGTGGAAAAGCCAATTTGAAAGTTTGCCTGCAGTTAAATTAGAATGTAGCATACATGCCCTCCTACAGTCATTAGGGAGACTTAAAAGCGCCATAGGACACTGAAACTTTGCCAACTTATACTTTAAGGTACGTAGTATTTTTTAATACAAAAAACAAAAAATGCTAAATTTGACCGAAAATGTCGAAAATTTCACCCATCACCCCCCTAAATCACTGTGGATTTCAAAAGTATCTGAAAGTCGTTCGCCTACCAGCACTATACTCATTGTTCACTTAAGACACTTTCCAATGAGTCCAATTAACTTTCTAGTCAAAATTACTACACTTTTGAAAGCTGCAGTTATGTTATACAATAAAACTTGTTCAAAGCGGAATCGCATGGAACCAATTTTTGTTCCCATTAGACAACATTCCGCATTATAAAAAAACAAAAAATATTAATCAATCTTAGATTATAGAGTACAGTATATGTCTTTTTATGAACCTTGGATTAATTGTAGTTCCGCTGAGTTGGAAAGTGAAGTGTAGTATGTAGGAGCGACTTCGACGGTAACGCGCGAAAAAACAGTCCCGTTTCGTCGGCGTTAAAAATGTCTCTTAGGCGCGTATCCTGAAATTAAAGTATGCAGTTTTAGTTTCCGTTCACTAACTATACTTTTGTCCACATCCTTTCGCAAATTTAATTCCACATTATATTGTGTCGCTTTTAAAACTGTACACAACCAACCTGATGATACCTTGAAACCGTTATTCCCTAGGGATATAGCAACAGCTAGAGCTTGACTTTGGAGCATTGGTCCGGAAATTTTGAGATTTTTTGATCATGTGTTTGTAAAACACACCTCGTTGATTTCTTAATATTTTTTCTCTTCATTTGACCTTTCCATGCATCCATTCATTCATTATTTTTTTCATTGTTTTAAAATCTCACAAACTTGGGTTTTTGCACGTTTAAATTTAGTCATTATTTCGCGTACTGAGAGTTTGTTTTTCTTTATATTCAATCACTTTCACTTTTTCGTTTAATGACAATGATACATATGATTTAGTCATCTATATTCCGTAAATTCAGAACGCTACCTGTGAAAGATACGTACACAGTCTCAGATCTTAAACTTTAATATTTTTTTTTCATTTTTCTTTTTACATTTTCCAAAACTTAAAACGCACCTTACGATGCAATTGTTATGCTAACAAAATGAAAGTTTGTTGTTAGACTCCTCAATATATGCTAATTTAATTTGCTATCCAGTTACTAGTCTAAGACACATGTGCTATTTTAAATTGATATGGAAATGCATGAGAATGGATGATTTCTTTTTCAAAAAATTAAAAATAAGTAGTATCCTCCTTTTATGAATTTTTTTGCATAGGAAATTTGTTTAGTGGAATAATAAAGACTCTGAATCTCAAATTTCATGAGAGAATATTTAAAAATGCATTGTAAGGAGCATTTTTTTAGAAAATATTAAAAAGTAGATTTAATAAATCACAATTCATAAACTATCCTACTTATAAACACCAAACTTCAAAGAAAGGCTTCTATAATCATGTATTGTATGTAATAAAAATTGCAAAACGATCAGATGAAAACTAGTTTTTTTAATTCACCAGTCGGTCCCCTTAAGCGTTTTTTATTTCCCTTATTATTTAGTGAACATATTTAAGTACAGTTTCTTACCTTTAACTTTAAATTATTTATTATTTTTATGGGGTTTAAGCTACTTTCTATTTCCCTTGTTATTTAGTGAACATATTAAAGTAGAGTTTCTTCCTTTATCTTTAAATTATTTATTATTTTTATGGGGTTTAAGCTACTTTCTATTTCCCTTGTTATTTAGTGAACATATTAAAGTAGAGTTTCCTCCTTTATCTTTAAATTATTTATTATTTTTATCGGGTTTAAGCTACTTTTTATTTCCCTTGTTATTTAGTGAACATATTTAAATAGTTATAATTAATCTTGGACTTGATCGAATTCGTATACAAGGTATTCAAAGGCTAAGATGATAACCCTGTAATAGCAAGGCCGCTGATATATTTTATTAAAAATATATTTTTAATGTAGGTATCTAATAGACATTTTAGATAATTTTGTGTTTAAAAATATGTATCAACAGGAAATGTCAAACGCCATAACCGACAATAATTGTTGAAATTGATCACACCACGCCAACACAATTGGGAACCGGTTGTCATGTCCACCTACAATACATTTATGTCACATTCATCATAAGTTTTCTTTATCAATATTAATAAGTTCTAAACGTGTTCTTCACAAAAGTGAGAATTCATTAATATGCTTCAACAAAAAATAAAATTAACAGGGGATTTTCCAAATTATTATTAAATGAGTGGAGATTTTATCATCTACTGTCTAGAATTTACAATACATAAATTTATTATATTCACGTTTATTACAAAATAAGCAATTCGTTGTCACTAATACAATTCAAAAAAGTCTTAATTGTTATAAAAAATCAAAAATACATTACTACTTTATTCTACTTAACGATTTATTAAGTATTTTAAACACTTTTATCCCTATAACTATAAAGATTTGTTTTCTTCGCTTGATGTTACAGATTTAAGAGAGGCATAATAATTATATTAATTAGATTTATCTTCTGCTAATTTTCGGGAAATAAATAACATATAATATAACTCTTACAAGAGTAACTTTATTCTCACGTAGATCTTAGAAGTATCCCTCTTATACTAAGATCATTAATGAAGCTCTACTAGTTACACAGAATTTTCAATAAGAAACGCATACACAAATCTAATATATAAAAATCAATGTTTGTTTGTTCGTATTCTATGCGCGGCCATATACCATTGATCCGATTTTGATGGTTTTTTTTTTGCAAAATGTTCAGGAGATTTCCGGGATGAACACAGGCTATACGAGAGTTGTGATATTCAACCCCTTCATCCCTAAACCTCGCCCTTTGTAGTGAAAAACGTGAAATAAAGTCCCGATTTTGACGCTTAAATGGCTTACACTTCCTAAACCATAACAAATACACAGAATTGAATATCTCAAAAAACTCTACAAAAAAAAGTCCGCGACAGCATATGTTTATCTTTTACGGATAACTCACAATAGCCATTTTTGTCTTTCATTGATGCCAAGAAGATCTGGTTAAGAAGATTTCCGGGCAAGCGTGCTCTGCCATATCGTACATCCGATTGTGATCGGGCTTTTTTGGAAAATGTTCAGGAGGTTCCGGGGATGAACATAGGCTATTGCTTGAATATTAAATTTTGGAAGATGAAATTTTATTTATTATTTAGATTGTATAAAAAGTAGAGAGTTGTAATACTCAACCCCTTCACCCCTAAAAATCGCCCCTTGTAGTGAAAAACGTGAAATAAAGTACCTATTTTGACGCTTAAATGGCATACGCTGCCTAAACCATAACAAATATGACAAATTAATATACACAGAATTGAACATCTCAGAAAACTCTACAAAAAGTATGCGACAGCATATGTTTATAATTTACGGATAACTCACAATAACCATTTGCCTTTTATTGATTACAAGAAGATCGGAATAAGCAGATTCCCGGGCAAGTATAACAGCGCAAGGCTGGTGGTAAAACACATTAACATTTATTTAAAAGTAAATGTTTGGACCAAAGAGAGATAAACAGACAGGTGAATTGGAGAAGACTACATAACAATGAACTACATGGTCTTTATAGGAAGCCAGATATAATAAGAAAAGTTAAGTCTCGTAGACAGCGATGGGCAGGACATGTTGCACGTATGGGGAATGAAAGACTTGCATGGAGGCTTCTTGTGGGGAAATCCAAAGGGAACACGCCCAGTTGGTAGACCAAAAATGAGGTAGGAGAATAATATTAACTATGATTTGAGGGAAGTAGATTATACAGGGAATGATTGGAAAGCATTAGCTCAGGATAGGGATGTATGGAGAGCTTATGTCCGCGCGGCTATGAACCTATGGATTCGATAGTGCCAGTGAGTAAGTGAGTAAGTAAGTAAGTAAGCAGCGCACGCCGGGTATTAGCTAGTTAAATATAAAATAGCCACGTTTTTAAATGTCCTGGTATATCAGATTTAATATTATTAAAGAAGTATTTACAAAAAAATACCCAGTAAGGACTCCTGTCTAGGGAACAGACACTGGTGCATTGTAGTTAGACGTTGGCTCGACAAAGGATGGGGAAGAAAACCTCGAAAATAAATAACCTGATCCTCCAGGTTGGGGGGGGTTGTAGCGATGGGCTAGCTCCCCGTTCTTACAAAAAAAATCAGGCAATGCTAAAAGGCCGAAAAATAAAACCAAGACATTGATATTTAAATCATTAGTACATAGTGTTATGTTGTATGGTGCAGAGACCTGGACTTTAGGAAGATAGCAAGCAAGAAAAAATTATTTACAACAGAGATTTTTTTTTGCGAAGGGCATCAAGAAAAAATGAAAGACCAAAATTCGGAGCCAGAATTTTAGAGAAATAATGAACGTTAAACATAACATAATAAGTAATAGAAGAACGAAGATTGAAATGATATGGACATCTGAAGAGGATGGAAAATAATAGAATCCCAAGAATGATGCTGGATTGGAATGCTGAAACAGGAGGGAGAAACCCAAGAAATACTGGATGGATGAAGTGAGAAGAAACATGATCAGAAGAGACCTCAAAGAATAAGAGAATAGAAATCTGTGGCGGAGCAAAATACATTTGGGCTGAAGGATAACTACTGTAATGCAGAGAATACCCTTAATAAAAAAAAATCAGCCATTATTAATCTACATAGTGTGACATCATTCTCCTTCTTTATGTGAAAGATAGTTGCATTGCATTCTTTCATTTCATTATTTTGCTTCTTCTCGTGGACACAGTTTAATTACACTTGTCATTTTTGTCTCATGAGTACCAATAGTTGTACTTAATGCAGTTTTTTATCGTGTTTTCAAATATGTATTCGCAATTTCTCCATCGCCCACAGTTTTTTTTTATTTCAATTTCAATTAATGGATTTAAATAATTATTTTAATAAACGTTTTTTGTCCATTTGTCCATTGAACATAAAACCAAATGAGCTAACTCAGATGGTTTTCAGCTATGGAAAAGAGACATCAAGGCAAATGGAGTCCTAATATTCTGGCCGATTATTGTTGGACCATCAAGAGGGATGCTCCACAGGCGAAATATAGCAGAAAATCGTCACTTCTTACTTTCTAGATGAGTCCGGATGTTCGAATTGTGTCCCTTGCTCCTCTTCTCGTCCTCGCTCCTCTTCTCTTCTCGATTTATATTAATGACGTGACCAAGAAACGACAAAACTGCAAGCATCATCTTTACGCCGATGACTTACAGATTTACACACACTTTAGGCCTGACGAAATTAATGAATATATTGACAAAGTAAACACTGACTTCAGGCATATATCTTTATGGTCCAGACAATATAGGGTGAAACTAAATGTAAACAAAACGCAAGCAATAATTATCGGACATCCAAGACTATTACACTCCATAAACAATGGCAATATGCCGACTGTCAAATTAGATAATGAACAAATTCCTTGTACCGACGTCGTTAAAAACATATCGGGTAAGGTATATATATTAATTGGTGTTTCTCGTATAATTTATTATATTTATATTATTATTATTTTATTATTATTATTATCGTAAGTATTATTATTGTTATTATCGTATAAAATGTTGTTTGTACATGAAATTTACATTGCTACATTTAATGTATATTTAACTGTTTATAATTAGTATAGTGTATATCTATATTTGTCAAATATTTATTTGTATTTGTGCTGGTTGAGTGGAAGAGAAGGCCTTATGGCCTTAACTCTGCCAGAATAAATAAAGCATTATTATTATTATTATTATTATTATTATTATTATTATTATTATTATTATTATTATTATTATTATTATTATTATTATTATTATTATTATTATTAGTTACGAATGTAGAAAATATTAAAGTGTTTGAAATTAAAGAATACCTGTCTCTCGGAAACCTTGCGTGATGGAGAAAAACCGAAACCATATTTGAAGTCAGGAGAAAAAATACCATCATAATCATATATTTTTCTTTCTGAGACAAAAAAAGTTTATTTTTATTGCTAAGTGTCATTTACTTGTTTCATTACTTTTCTCCAACATTTACATAACTACTACATCCAATGAATTTATCGAGCAAGATGGCTCAGTGGATAGCGCTTGACACTTGTATTCAGAAGGAATCTAGTTTAAATCTATATGAAAGATGTCTTCTACTCCTTTTATTCAGTCGTCAAGCCAAATTCCTGGTTGAAATTTCATTAAAAGGGATAATTTCACCATATTCACGAATTTATAGTATAAATAAATAAATAAATAAATAAATAAACGCGATATGATTTTATATGTCAAAACGTCTAGGAATAAATTAAAATAAACATTAATTATTTCAAATCATTTAATGTGTTTGAAATACTTCCTAATTAAAATCTGACGATGGCTAAGTCGGTGTATGAATTCATTTTCAGCATTTAATATCACTGCTGGAAGTATGCATATTATCTACGTATTCTTTCCTGATTCCTTACTTTAATTCTTCCATAGTCCCACGTATCCTTGCAAACACTATAATTTCCATACAAATCAAGCAAATAAAATTAAATAAATTATTTTTTCCAGCAACTTAAAAAAAAATTAGCTTCCAGAAAAAGAAGTAGAAATATATCAGCATTACAAATATTGTCGAAGATGTCACAACATGTAGAATAATCATTGAAAATGTTTTTTTTTTCGAAAAATTTTCTCTCATTTTTTTTATTTTACCTTTATCTATGTTCAACAAAAGAATCATTTTCTGTTTAATTAATATTAGGTGTTACTTATTAAAAATTGAATAATCATAAGTAATGCCACGAGTGATTTCCAATTTATCTAGAGAATTTGGAAATCAAGAGTGGCATTTGTTAGGACTATTTAGCGAATAAAATTAAGCTGTTTACTCACAAATCATTATTTAACTATAGTTATTTTAAAATATTTATATATTTAATGTAAACGGCGATGTTTGAAAACAAATGAGAAGCGATAGGTACGCTTCATCTGCTTCTTTTGTTTATCACTGCAACCAGATCATACTATTTATTGCCAAAGGAACGCAATATTATAAGAATGCTCTCTAGTGGAGAAAAAATGAAACACATCAAACTGTATATTAATTCATTTCCGATGTCGTATGATGTAAATATGACAATTATATTTTTCTGGATTGTTACCTGGGAAAAAAATACATTTAAGAAAGTGCAAACAGTGGTTTCTTTTTTTTGGTGGTATAATCAATTGCTACAAATGTTTTTTATATTAACTCCCACATGCGGCATGTGTTGACATTCATGCACTATATATACAATCTGGTAGCCGTATTTCTCACAGGCTCAGTCACTGCAAAATAATGGTCAGACCTGTTCAGAATATTAAAAAGGAGGAGCTTTCTTTAATATGGTAATTATAACACTGATAAATATTTCGTGAAACACGACTCTGATTGGTTGTAAAACAGAAATCATTGAAACGTGATTGGCCATTGAGTCCCATTTGGGGCATGAGTTAAATAGTCATTATAATTTACTACGGTGCGAACAGATTATCCAATGTCGTAGATTCTAATTTTCCAACATGCGGAAGATAGAAGCTTTTCTGCGGCGAACAGATCTGCCAGTCTTCCGGCACTGAAACATTTTTATATGAATTTGTACTTATCCAGCTCGCAACCTCTTATTAGGATCTTGTTATTTCAATACTTTAATTACCGTAATTTTTAATGGCTTTAATCTAAGTAATTTTGTTGCTTGACGAGTGAACCCGTAACTTATTGTTTCAGTGCCGGGAGACCGGAAAATCTGTTCGCCGCAGATAAGCTCCTTAGCGGGAAAATAGAAAATCCAATAAATTTATAATAATATGTTCGCAATGTATTACTCGGATCATATCCTGTGTTTGTTTCATCCCTTGATTCGATGTATCAATCAGTTGAAATAATTATTTTGTGTTTTTGCTTTCATCGTTAGAAGCACTAATTCATTTTGACTATTTACCTCATGCCCCAAATGGAAGTCAATAACCAATCAGATTTCAATGATTTTTTATTTACAACCAATCACAGTCGTATTTCGCCTAGAATTTGCCAACTAAAGTTTATCATAATAAAGAGAGTGTTTCCTTTTTAACATAGAATAGATCATAGCATTATTTTGCAGTGGCTGTCTCAATAAGAAATACGGCTACCAGATTGTATATATAGTGCATGAATGTCAACACATAGCGCATGCGGGAGTTAATATAAAAATATTTGTAGCAATTAATTATACCACCAAAGAAGGAAACCACTGTTTGCACTTTCTTAAATGTATTTTTTCCCAGGTAATAACATTCCAGAAAAATATAATTGTCATATTTAGGCTACATCATAGGACATCAGAAATGAATTAAATATACAGTTTGATGTGTTTCATTTTTTTCTCCACTAGAATGCATTCTTACAACATTTCGTTCCTTTGGCAATAAAAAATATGATCTTGTTGCAGTGATGAACAAAATAAGCAGATGAAGCGTACCAATCATTTCTCATTTGTTTTCAAACATCGCCGTTTACATGAAATATATAAATATTTTAAAATAACTATATTTAAATAATGATTTGTTAGTAAACAGCTTAATTTTATTCGTTAAATAGTCCTAACAAATGCCACTCTTGATTTCCAAATTATCTAGATAAATTTACTCCTCACTTCGTGAGTAGTGAATTTATGGATAATTTGGAAATCACTCGTGGCATTACTTATGATAATTCTACGTTTTGTTTTAATAAGAACAGTTAGAACTGAAAACAGACCAATAGCAAAAGAAATGTCTTCTTATAACAACCGAAGTTCGTCGCGCCATTGAGGAGCCACAGAGTGATTTCTCAACAGTCTGAAGTTCAACAAACTACCGACATCCAATCCCGAACTGGATATAATTGGATACATTAATCATTAATTAATGTTCACAAAAAAAATATAATTTTATCTTCCCCAACGAAATAATTTTAAAAACTGATGGGAATACAACAACCGAACAACTTTATTTGCCCAGAAGCAGGATTCGAGAGGTATTGACAGAAACACACTGGCATTTCTGGAGGATATCTAGTAGTTAATAAAATCCTGGACATGGTTCGTAGTCGCTAATTCTGGGTATATCAACGTAACGACATAGAGAGATGTTGCCAGTAATGTGATATCTGCGCAACTAGCCGAGGACCTCGAACACGAATCAGAGAAGATATGAAGTAATACAACTTGGAAGTTCCATTTGAGAGATTCGCCGTCTCGACAGGGTTTGCCTCTATATCGCACCTTGGGACGAAGACGGCCACAAGTGTAAAAAGTTTAGTTCCAAGTTATTAACAATTAAAGTTTTAAAAAAGTATAGTACATTAATTTTTTTATATGGACACAATTTCATCATATCTCAATTTTTTTGCACATGACTTGTGGCCATAAAGAAATAAATTTGTAACCATTTTTTCTAACATATAGTAATCTCAACTCAATGATCGACATTTTTACACTTCTTCCCAAGGTGCGATATGCTGGGTATGGTAGCAGTTCGATTCCTCCCAATTCTTGAATTTTTGTCATGATTGTTCGTGGGGTATGAGGTCCAGCCAGATTTGTACCTGTGGCCCTCAAAATTTCATAAACTCGTTCCAATAGTTGAGACTAATAATTCCTTAGGTTTGGAACAAACTTTTAATGATTCAAACATTCAAAATTTCACACCAAACATACAACATTACACTAAAAACTGATATTACTTACGAGACAATCTAATATAAAAACAAGTTCTACAAAAGATAAGAATAAATAGTTATTTTGAATAAAAGCGCTCAAGCATGCCTACAAAAATAGGAAGTAACATGTTTTAACTATCAATATAATGCATTCCATTCCGATAATCTATTTAAATTCCCCACACTTATTTAGTAAAGATGATTTAAATATCCTTGCTGGTTTTCCTTGCTGTCAATATACGTGTAACTTATCTCATATTTAAATGATTAGAAACCAAGTTTTATTTGCCCACATTGCACCCAGCTTGCTATATAAAACCAATATTTTTCCACATTGTCCATCAGTTTCCATCTGGTGGTATTTACAGCAAGCCTGCACCATCATGGCGACTTCATTCTTTAAGGTAATAATATTCAATGTTCGAATTCTATGTCGGCTAATAAACAGAGTTTCGATACCCGTATTTGCATGGACAATAGAAGAGAATAAAACAAATACTTAATATGTATTTAAGTATGAATGTCGTTCCAAACAGACATAAAAATATAATTAGCCACGAAAATTTGTAGATCTAATATATGCAAAGAGTATAAGAATTTTCAATTTTAGGATATGAAAAGTAGTGAACTTTTTAAAACTTAGGCTATAATCGTTTCAAACCCCATACTTACTAACTTTTAAAGGTGGAAATAAATGTTTATATATATAGATATATATATATATATATATATTTAATATAAAATTATAGAGTTAATTAGATAGAATGACCCATGATACTTAGGGAATATTAATAAGTAGGCCTAATTACTAACGCAATTAGAGAAAAGCATTTGCTCCTGAGTCGAGATTTAAATCCAAGATCGCTATATTAAAAATAAAGTAAGAGATAAACTTTACAACCTGTGACGCGACTTTTCTAACTGCCTTCATAAATTCCTGTCAAATGTTATTCTTTGGTTTCATTTTCCAAATTATTTCCACCATTTTTCACATTTTTTCTAACGATTATTTCAACATATTTTTCTATGACATTTAACTACATAGTAGCATGAAGACGTGGCAATCATATTGATTTTAACGAAGGTTCTATGCAACAACAAAGACGTATTCCAGTGCAGCCAACATAGAGTATTTACTAATTAACACATATATTTCAGAATTTCAGAACTTACTATCTATTTTTGGGCCCTAGCATATAAAAATCCCTTAAAGTAAATATTACAAGCAAGAATAAAACTTTATAAGGCCAATAAATGGTTGCATGCTTTCACAGGTTAGAGTACTTAAATTGCGATGAGTTTAGCTATTAGGTTGGTCTTTCACAGGTTAGAGTACTCAAATTGCATTAGGTTAGCATTTTGGTTCGTTAATATCGGGTATATGTTAGCTGCATCGCATGATTCCATAGTGTAAACCGCTTTCGCGTTTGTTGGCGCATGTGCATGATGTAAGACTGGAACTTGTAAACTTTTTCGCGTCACATGTTGTAAAGTATTTCCAAAAAAAAAGTTTGATTTCACCTGGCAGACTTAAAGACTTGCGGTATTGTCTACCACTCATCCAGGTTAGAAATAAAATACAAAAATTAGACTTCCATCTAAATACAGTAAACATAAATGATTATATGGTATATCATCAGCAGCAGGACAGCAGCATCAGGGATTAGGCTTAAGGGCTGTTCCGATCTCATGTTAGAATTGGTCTGTCCATCTTTTACTAGGTCTTCTTACCTTGTGGTCTGAAGTGAACAGAATATGTAAAATGCAATTATTATTTACAATATATGGTAGGAAAACATTAGCTCAGGATAGAGATGTATGGAAAGCTTATGTCTGCGCGGCCATGAACCTACGGATTCGATAATGCCAGTGAGTTAGTTCATCTATTTTGATTTACGCTAAATTTAACGAATCGAATATAAAATATAAAAGATATAAAATAGAAAAGTACTACTAATGGCATGAAATAAATTTAAATGTGGAGAAAACTTATTTATTTAACAGGTAATTGTATGAGTGACTTAAAAGTGTAAAGTGTGCGGCAACTCCTGATATCTCGAGGGAGGAAATTTCACCCGCTACTGTGAAAGAGATAGAATAAGATGAAGTGCTTTGGAGAGGGATTGTTAGCAGATTGTTATCTTATGACCCAGTAACAATATTATGGTAAGAAGACAATTTATCAAATCTGAGCGCCAAGTAACTATGAATGCAGAAATTCAGAAGCTTGAAAAGAAGTGAAAGAGAGTGCAATATACGTCTGTCGCTCAGACGAACCAAAGATAGATACAGAAGTGTTCAGAAATATGATCAAAGAGATTGGCATTTCTTTCTTGGAATGATCGGCGAGTGAATTTGCTATATAAGTAACAGTGTCCACAATTGTGTATAAATCACTTAAAGTAAATATAATGAAAATTTCTTATACATAAATTTGAAAGTCTGGTTTCATAAGGAAGCAAGACACAATGTATTATATTACATCTTATACATAAATTTGAAAGTCTGGTTTCATAAGGAAGCAAGACACAATGTATTATATTACCCACCCAAGTGTTTTGTGCAGGCGGAAAATATGTTAACTAGCAAACTGTCTTTCTCATTCTCTTCCTTACTATGTTGCCACTTCCTGTCCTTTGTATTATGTTGTTTGATTGGCAGGTAGAGAGCTGACAAATACTTAGTATTTTAATGATCCGTCGTTCTGCGCGGTCATTGAGAGAATGACTAACTTGACAACCCTGTTACTTTTGGGGTTACGTCTAGGAATGAGCTGTCCCTCCCTTGCCCTTCTCATTACATGTTGCCACTTATGATTTATTGTGAGGCTGGTAACAGAGAGACGACAAATACTGTGATTTTAAATGATCCGACCGCTTGAGCGTTCCGTGTTTAAATGACTAATTTGACAACCATGTTAAGTTCTTTCACACGTGTTTAGAGATTCTCCCCATATTTGAAGTTGAACATGGAAATATCAACAACAAAATCTAAAGTTATGGCCTTTCAAGGGAAATTCCCAGTAAGAAGTAAAATTTGTATTCAGAATTCAATATTAGAGCAAGTTAATTCATTTAAATACTTAGGATATAATCTAACTTATAATGAGGAATGTGATATATCCTTTAAAATACAAAACTAAAATAAAGCTTTAAGAATTATCAACCAAGTTTTTAAACCATCAAAAGTGCAGAGACACACAAGAATGAAAATCTATAAAGTTCTCGCTAGACCCATAATCTGTTATGGCAGTGAAGCTTGGACCATCAGAACTCAGGATGACCGTCATATTATAGCCACGGAGATGAAATTTCTGCAGGTTATAGCCTTCTAGACCACCAAAGAAATTCAACAATAGCCTGAGAGTTAAACATCGTACCTATATCTGAATACCTCCAAGAATATAGAAACAATTGGCTAGCCCATATTCAGCGCATGGATCGTCACAGAATACCAAAACAAATTCTTCACTACATTCCTCGAGGCAGAAGATCTGTGGGTCGACCTTTTCGGAGATGGCGGGAGACCGTAACAGGCCACTGGGCCTAATACTTGAAAGGCAGATGATAATGATTTGAAGTTGAAAAATTTCAATACGTGATCGGATGTACAGATTTTCTCCTACATCCCTTCCATAGATTCAGTAGATCGGCGACACTAGCGCTAAAACTCTACCCCTCCAACCGTCAACATTTAACTTGGATGTGTAATAGTAACCCTAGCCAGGTAGTTAAGCCGACAAGGCCATTGACTATGAGAGCTGGATGGGTTGACATTTTCCTTAACTTATTCGTGTCCATACTAGTAACGGGCCTAGTTAGCCTCCTATAAATCAGTAAAGGTTAGGATTAGTATGATGTAGGATATATTTGTTTTGGTAAGACTGATACATTGTCCTTTATATCCCTCCTCATCATACTGTGTATTATTCATAATATTTTACAGTTCTGAGATCCCAGCAGAACTGATAAAATGAGGGGGAGAAACATTGATGGACAAGATACGCTGGTTGCTTAGTATGATTTGGAAAAAAGAAGCTCTTCCAGATGAATGGAAGGAATCAATTATCGTACCAATTTATAAGAAAGGAGATAAAACTGATTGCAACAATTGCATATCATTACTTTCAACTTCCTACAATAATCACAAATAGGAATGAGATGCACAAAGAAACTAAACATAGGCTCAATTCTGGAAATGCGTGCTATTATGCATTGCAGAGACTCTTGATGTCCCAACTCCTTTAAAAAAATGTTAAACTGAAAATATATAAAACTATTATTCTACCAGTTATATTATATTTGAGAATAAAGTACATAGGAAAATTTTTGGACCAAAGAGAGATGAACATACAGGTGAATGGAGAAGACTAGATAACAATGAACTACATCATGGTCTTTATAGGAAGTCAGATACAATAAGAACAGTTAATTCTCGTAGACTGCGATGGGCAGGACATGTTGCACGTATGGGGAATGAAAGACTTGCATGGAAGCTTCTTGTAGGAAAGCCAGAGGGAAAACGCCCAGTTGGTAGACCAAGAATGAGGTGGGAGAATAACATTAACTATGATTTGAGGGAAGTAGATTATACAGGGAACGACTGGAAAACATTAGCTCAGGATAGGGAAGTATGGAGAGCTTATGTCCTCGCGGCCATGAACCTACGGGTTCGATAGTGCCAGTGAGTAAGTAAGTAAGTAAGAATTTTACAGTCTCACTTGCCAAAACATGGAATTCCCTTCCGCCCTATGTCAGAGACTGTCAAACTATAACATCCTTCAAAAATAAACTAAAGAATTATTTAATAACAAACTAACTTATACACCTCACTGATAGTATTCTTTCGACAATTATTAAATTAAATTATTTATGGAAATAATATTAAGATTAACGAATAATTTAATTTGTTTAAATGTTGTATAACCGTAAAATTAGTTTTCTATAGGCCTATCTCATTATTTTACTTTGTTTTTTATATACATGAGACAGGGACAGTCTACCAACAATTTAATGTATCTTGCTTGAATATATTTTATTATTAGTTTTAGTCTTAATCTTACCTATCATTAACTGGTTATATAATATTCGTAATATAATAGATATTATCTTATTGATCAAATCTTCATTTAGTATTTAATATTAGAGTTAATTGTCATTGTAATATTCTGATGTAATATATGTTTGTCCTGGTGAGTGGAAGAGAAGGCCACATGGCCTTAACTCCACCAGGCTAAATAAATAAATAAAATAAAATGTCCCTTAAATATATGTAAATGCTTGTTATGAAAAAACAAATTGAATTAAAGTACTTTGTTAAATCATATTTGTGCACATTTGGGCATTTCTATATGATAGAGCATATTTTAGTAAGTTAACGGTCATATTCGTCACGTTTTCTCTCTTCGAAGAAATAAAACTTTTATCATACAATTGGCTTTTTCAATATTCATTATGGTTTCTCAGAATTATACCCTCATTTTTTTCTGTAAAATGATAAAATGTTCATTTTTTCCCCCTATTCCGTTTGAATTCACATTATGAACTTAACCCGTAAGCGATCTGCATCGACTGCACACCCGTTTAGAACAAACTCCCAGAGAATCACAACTTCAAAATTCCACCAGAAAAATAACTAAGAACCAACATTACTTATGAGACAACCTAAAGCGTATTATTAATTTACGCTGACTATTTAACTCATGCCCCAAATGGGAGTCAATGACCAATCACGTTTCAATGATTTCTGTTTTACAACCAATTACAGTCGTGTTTCACCAAATATTTATCAATATTAAATTTACCATATTAAAGAAAGCTCCTCTTTTTTAATATTTTATAAGAAATACGGCTACCAGATTGTATGTATAGTGTATGGATGTCAACACATAGCGCTTGCAGGAGTTAATATAAAAGCATTTGTAGCAATTGATTATACCACCAAAAAAAGAAACCACTGTTTGCACCTTCTTAAATGTATTTTTTCCCAGGTAATAATCCAGAAAAATACAATTGTCATATTTGCATCATACAACATCAGAAGTGAATTAATATACAGTTTGATGTGTTTCATTTTTTCTCCACTAGAGAGCATTCTTACAATATTACGTTCCTTTGGCAATAAATAATATGATCTGGTTGCAGTGATAAACAAGAGAAGCAGATGAAGCGTACCAATCGTTTCTCATTTGTTTTCAAACATCGCCGTTTACATTAAATATATAAATATTTTAAAATAACTATAGTTAAAAAAGATTTGTGAGTAAACGGCTTAATTTTATTCGTTAAATAGTCCTAACAAATGCCACTCTTGATTTCCAAATTCTCTAGATAAATTCACTCGTGGCATTACTTATGAAAATTGTATGGTGAAACTTAATGTAACTTCATTTCTTCCAATATAATTTATTAATGTACTACATTCTTAAAAAAGTTAACATTGGAGGATATTAGTTTATCACTTTAACTTTAAGCCTTCGAAATATAAATTAGAAGTCATCGATAATAAAATTATCTATAGACTAAAAATGTCATTATATAGTTCTTACTATTGCAAGAACAAATTATACTTAAAGTATTGTCATATAACTTATATACATTCAATTATCATTATCTTCAACCTCGTAGACAGGACATATGGCACGAATGGGGAATGAAAGACGTGCATGGAAGCTTCGTGTAGGAAAACCAGAGGGAAAACGTCCAGTTGAGAGACCAAGAATGAGATGGGAGAATAACATTAACTATGATTTGGGGGAAGTAGATTATACAGGGGATGATTGGAAAACATTGGCTCAGGATAGGGATATATGGAGAGCTTATGTCCGCGTGGTCATGAACCTACGGGTTCGATAGTGCCAGTGAGTTAGTTAGTTATCATAAGTAATGCCGCGAGTGATTTCCAAATTATCGATAAATTCACGACTCACGAAGTGAGGAGTGAATTTATCTACAGAATTTAGAAATCAAGAGTGGCATTTGTTAGGACTATTTAACGAATAAAATTAAGCTGTTTACTCACAAATCATTTTTTAACTATAGTTATTTTAAAGTATTTATATATTTAATATAAACGGCGATGTTTGAAAACAAATGAGAAGCGATAGGTACGCTTCATCTGCTTCTTTTGTTTATCACTGCAACCAGATCATACTATTTATTGCCAAAGGAACGCAATATTATAAGAATACTCTCTAGTGGAGAAAAAATGAAACACATCAAACTGTATATTAATTCATTCCTGATTTCGTATGATGTAAATATGACAATTATATTTTTCTGGATTGTTACCTGGGAAAAAATACATTTAAGAAAGTGCAAACAGTGGTTTTTTTTTTTGGTGGTATAATCAATTGCTACAAATGTTTTTATATTAACTCCCGCATGCGGCATGTGTTGACATTCATGCACTATATACACAATCTGGTAGCCGTATTTCTTACGGGCTCAGTCACAGCAAAATAATGGTCAGACCTGTTCAGAACATTAAAAAGGAGGAGCCTTCTTTAATATGGTAATTATAACACTGATAAATATTTCGTGAAACACGACTCTGATTGATTGTAAAACAGAAATCATTGAAACGTGATTGGCCATCGAGTCCCAATTGGGGCATAAGTTAAATAGTCGTGAAAAGGAATTTAATCACATCCACCACTGTCCTATTATTTCATTCTTAAAGATGATCCTTATATTTTCAGCTATTTCGTGATGTTTACAAATATCTTCTTTAAGTAGATTAAACATTTTGAGTGTTGCTTCCTTGAGGTGGGAAGTAAAGGTGTCTATATATAATAGCGTAGCCCAATGTTCGGCTATAGCCCCTCCTTTGTTAGGAGTTACTAGATCAAGTTAATTTAGTTACCTTACTTGCCCATAGATGCCATTCATTACATGCGGTCAATACACCCACTCAATGAGACATCTAGCAGGCGACTAAGGTATTACTAGGATGTTGAGATCGGTACATTTTGCTTAGAGGCCTTTTTATTCAGGCTTAAGGATCTTTTACGAGTCGAAAATATTCAGCCTCGGGAGCCACCGTTTAAATCCCTACCGGAGAACTTTTCCTCCTTGGATTTTTCCATCCTAAACCAATCCATCGACCCCGGCCGGGTTTTTACCCGCAACCCTGGGGACCAGAGACGACGAGCATAACTATTAGTCCACCGCGGCCGTATCGTCGATTTAGGGTCAGTTTCACCAACAGAGGTAACTATATTACGCCAGTTATCCCCATATATAATACATAGCTTAAACTGGCATAATACAGTTACCTCTGTTGGTGAAACTAACCCTAAGGCATGTAAAATAATCTTAACCCTGAAATAGAGGGCTCTGGTTAAAATGTATCGCCCCTTTAACGCCTAGCTTTGACAATTACGCTAATGCCTTTAGCTGACATTAAATATAAATACTTTTTATTCACCTACCTATCTACCCTTCTCCTGTAGGTTTGTAGATAATACCTTGTTTATGGATCCTTATTTCATTGATTCAATTTTCCAGACAGGCTTAGATCATCTATTTGAGTTTCTGAATTCACGGATATTGGTTACCTAACATTCGTAGTATAGCACTATATACGTAGGCCTGCACAGGGTAAGCATAAATGAATGGAATTAGTTTCATTTTCATTATGAAGGCACTATCTGCAATAAAACTTTGTGTGAGACAATACAGTAAAACCTTGTTAATCCGGATCCCGTTAAATCGGATTCCGCTTAATCCGGACAAGGATCCTAAAATTATAAAAAAATAAATATAAAAATAAAAACAAACTGCTAACTTTTAATAACATACGGGATTAAGACAAACTTAAGAAACCAATCCATTTTATTTTTCAACAGATCATAAAATTATGAGTTTCTTATGAATGCATGGAATACCATTAATGATAAAGGGATAATAGGACACCCTCCTTCGCTCATTCTTGCTATCTGCTATGACTTACAACTCTGCCATGATGTTCAATTTAATACTTGCCTTAATTAAGTTCATTCATGCGTTTTAGAAACAAATCGAGTGCAAAATTCCCTTCAGTAATCCTCTGATATTATGGAAGATAATTCACATACTATACTCTAGAAACTGAAAATTATAAAAAGGCTTGAAATTGGTGCTACTGTTGCGTGTATATGTGCATAGTATGGAATCGCAAAACAAACATTTTGGGATATAAAAAAGAAAAAACAGGAACAGGAATTATAAATAATATTTTCAAGCCAAACACAGTACAGCAACACACACGAACTAGAATTTACAAAACACTGGCCAGACCCATATTATGTTACGGCAGTGAGGCCTGGACAATTCTCAGTGTAAATGAACAAAGACTAACTGCGGCAGAAATGAATTTTTTGAGACGTACTGTAGGTTACTCAAGAACAGACCTAAAAGGAATTCTGAGATTCTCAAAGAATTACAAACAGAATCAATCATGGAATATGTACAAAAATACAGAAACAACTGGAAATCCCACGTACGAAGAATGAGCAGAACAAGAATACCACGTCAAATCTTAAATTACCAGCCACCAGCAAGAGATCTTTAGGCAGACCCTTTAAACATTGGATAGACCATTAGGTCTATCGCATGAAAGGAAGAAGAAGAATGAGAAGAAGAAAAGAAAAAAAATAACTCTTATAATTTGCAATTAAATGTGATGAAACTAAGAAAGTCCTCAGTCAAACGAATGCTGAACAAAAGTTAGAAAATTCGGTGTACAAGTAGACGAACAATTTTGTACAATCGTATTGCAGTGTGGGATGATTATATGATAAACCACAAAAGAAAATTAAAAGTTCATTCAAACTGATCAAATGAAATATGTGCATTTAAAATCAGATAGGCTAACTGTATCTTATGACATAATAAAATTACTGTATCATTTTATTCGCAATGTTTTTCTCTGTGGATTTTATTTCACTTAATCCGGACTTTTGGGAGTGTATGCCTTCATACCACCAACATAAATTTAAATAAAAAAAACAAAAAAAGTGTTGCATTATATGAATAATAAAATGGCAGAAATATTTGTTGATTTTTTGCCAAAAATGTAAAAAAATACCATAAAATAAAGTGAGAAGTTAAGCTCAAACTAACTTAAAAATCAACATATTTGTTATGTAAAATGTGTATTAGTCATTGCTCAGAGAGTGTAGCCAACGTGTCACAAAAATTATCTAACAAACAAGTGAATTTTAAACTAATCTGGTGTACCAACTCACCCATTTTTTTTACCCTAACTTATACAAATTAACAATAACTTGTTCATTTTCTTACCCTAACTTGCCCACTAATGTAGGTGGACTCTATGAATAGAATCCCCTAGAATGTAAGTATCATGTTGGCAATTGGCTCTAGCGGAAACATGTGTTATCAAATTGGCCAACACGACACTAAAAGTCACTTGTTCTCCGATTGAATATTCACTGGTAGCAAAGTGGCATCGACTGGTCCGGACGTTTGCTAATCTGCACACCCACTCAGCCCCAATTGGTCCGGATTAACGAAGTTCTACCGTACAAAGAAAAAGTCTCAACATGTAGTTACATTACAGATATTTCTTCTTCTTCTTCCTTTCAAGTATTAGGCCAAGGCCTGTTACGATCCTATAGAAAATTTTCCCTTATGGGAAATTCTCATATAAGACTTGAAAGCATAATAATAGTCCCTTCGATTGGTTGCTGGCCAAAGGAAGGCAAGACCAGTGATGGGGCTGCCATCTTATAGCCTCTGGTCAGGTTTTCTGGAGAAGAAAAGAAAATAAAGGAAAGAAGAAATGGAAGAAAGGAAGGACTCACTAGCCCTCGGATGCCCTAATAGCGTCGGGGTCGAAAAAACAAGAGTTAACCAAGAGAGGTTAGATAGTAAAGTTAAAAGAGTGCAAAACACAAGTAAGTGGAAGAAATGTTTTGCACAGCTTGGGCACCTTGTGGTCGCCATCCACATATCCCCTAGATGAGGACAAATCATAAATATGGGAACTTCGTATAACATGACATATATCCAGGCGAGAGTTCAATTTTTGCCATTTTTGCCATACATGGACTAGCACATTCACGTCTATGGATTGTATTTTATTATCAATATGTTGGCTTACAAGATACAAGAAGATGATGTTGGCGAAGCTCTGATAGAGATGAATTATAGACAGCATTCTAAAAATCACAGATTGACTTATGCGACTAATTGAAAAATGTTATCTGAACAGCAGTAGCACGGTCAATCCAACAGCTAGGCAGATGTATATTGAAATAATCATCTGATTTCCTTTTGACAATGCGATGGAGCCTTGTCTTGTTGAAACATGTAGTCGTCAGAGCATTTCTTCAATTGCGGCACTAAGTAATTTTTCAACAAATCGAGATAGGGTTATCCCGTTATATTTCGTTCTATGAAGAAATATGGACCAAAGGTTGGGCGCAAACGGTATATATCAGAAGCCATCGATGATGGATCGAGATTACCAATGCTCCACATTCACATGATAGCCTACATCGAGTTATATTTCCGCTTAAATATAACATCAGAAAATCAGGCGACATTCAACATCATAATTCCCATACACGTTTTCATTTCCATGACATTCGATCTTAACATTTGGTTTCGAAGATTCAATCGGTATATATTCATGACAAACTATTTACGAATAACTTTTCTTACCGTATACATCAGCTCTTGACTGGCACCATACACGGGATTATGTGCGCTACACTCAAAGCTACTCTGGTTCTGCCAGTATCCCCATGTGAAACATGCGGCCATCCTGTGTTTTTGCTTAAAAACAGAACCCAGTTTTTTTTTGACCCGACGGTTCAATATAGTAGATGTTGTTAGTTGGTGGTGAATATTTACCAAAATATGTCGCACCGTTGTAATTTAATTAGTTATTACTATCTACCAAACAACATACGCTTTTCCCGGTTATTACACTTTTTTTACAATAGCGAGTAGGCCTATACGAATAACGCAAAAAATAACAAAAATACGGAAGTAAAATTTGAAAGTATATATATTTAATACACAAGTGATCTTCTTGGTGATAAAATATTAAAATATATACACAGTCAATATGCCCATTTCACCAATTAATGTTTTAAAATGGTCAACAAGTTTCTACAGCCAAGCTGTCATTCTCAAGACCAGATATTGACTGTATATTTGAAAGTATATAATATTGGTACCTTATATACTTTTCTATGGCTATATAACAACTCACGTCCCAAATGGGAGTCAATAACCAATCACATTTCAATGATTTTTATTTACAACCAATCACAGTCTTTTTCACCTCGATTTTATCAATTTAATTTTATAGCTTTAAAATCAAGCTCCTCCTTTTTAATATTCTGAATAGGTCAGAGTATTATTTTGCAGTGACTGACTCTCAGAAATACGTTGAATATAACAATTTATATATTAAGATGTAAAAATCCTAGAATGCAAGTGACTGCCAGATTGTATATATAGTACATGAATGTAAACAGATACTGCTTGCGGGATATAATAGAAAAGCATTTGTAGCAATTGATTATACCACCAAAAAAGAAACCGCTGTTTTCACTTTCTAAAACGTATTATTTCCCAGGTGTTTACGTTCCAGAAAAATATATTTGATAGATTTACATCATAGGACATCAGAAATTAATTAATAACTTATAATGTTGGTTACAAACAGTTTGATGTGTTTCTTTTTTTTCCCCACTAGTGTGCATTCTTACAATATTACGATCCTTTGGCAATAAATAACATGATCTGGTTGCAGTGATGAACAAATGAAACATAATAAACATTTCTAATTTGTTTTCAAAAATCGTCGTTTACATTAAATATATAAATATTTTAAAATAACTATATTCAAATGATGATTTTTGAGTAAATATTTTAATTCTATTCGTTAAATAGTCCTAACAAATGCCACTCTTGATTTCCAAATTCTCTAGATAAATTCACTCGTCACTTCGTGACATCGTGAATTTATCGATAATTTGGAAATCACTCGTGACATTACTTATGATAAATCGTGCCTTCATAACAATGAAGTAAATTAATTCCATTAATTGATGCTTGTCCAAAATAGTATTTTTCTCCTGAATTTTATGTAACAAATATAACACCGTTACTCGGTTCTCAGAACATTTTCACTTTAATAATTAATATTGTTAATGCTTTCCAGGGGCCGATGTTACTTCTGCTAGCAGCACTACTAACACAAGAATGGGTTTTCGCTCACCAACCAAATGGCCAATGCTTCTGCGAAGAAAATTGGAAAAATTTAAATGGAGATCAAAGAAATACACTTAAAGTCATTCTTGAGTTTTTCAAATCACAAAAAGATATATTCACCGGACAAATAGAATTTCTGGAAATTTCTTATTCAATAGACTTCATACAAACCTATCTCTCAATCAACGGTAAAAACATAAAAACAGTTAATGAAATATACTTCTTGAGCGTACTCAACTTCCAGAAGTTAAACTATGGAGATATTTCAACAGATTATACTAATATACAATACATACTTTCAATAATTAATAATTCAACATCTAATGAAAATTTCAAAATCTGGTACCGAGGTTACAGTTTCTCTGTGGAACTGGTCCTCGAGCAATTTCATGCAAGACGAATTAATGTTGCAGAAGTTACTACTGAAATCCTGGAAGAAGTCTTAGAAATTATCGTAGCACCGCAATTGTTAAACTTAGAATCAGTTACACTACCTAATAACCCAAACAAAAACCAAGAACATGCACTGGAGATCATTCAAGAATTCTTGATAACAGAAGGAGGTCAAAGATCTGTAACATTTGAATTCTTTGGTGCAATAATCATATCTGAGAAAATATTTGATTACACTGAAGAACACGAGATCAATATTTCTGACATACAAGTTAAAGAATTTTATGAAATAATTCAAGCAACAGTTGCTGATCCAAGTGACGTAAACGGGGACATTTCAAATGAATTAACAAACATAATACTTTACATACAAGTACAGGGTGATCACCCAACAGGATACTTTAACTATTATGGTCTCAACGTGTCTGTTGATTTCTGTCTGACTTACCTCTACTTGCAAGGAATTTCTGTGGACCAAATTAATACAGCCTCCATAGAAATGGCTATCTTGGAGTATCAAAAATACACACAAAAACACGAAAAGAGCCAAGACATTGTAATTACGCTGATAGTGGACCAACTGAATCAGGGAATAGAAACGGGAAGTATCTCTTATAGTGGATACGTTATTTCTATAACAAATATCAGACAACATTTGGGAAACACTGTTGACATTACAGAACAACAAGTTCTGCAAATTATATGGACCATAATTCAAGCTGCACCATCTACGACTGAAGAATCTACAGTACAAATCCCACCACACCCAAATGAAGAAGAGACAAAGCAATTAGAAATCATAGTGCAAATAATTCAATCAGGTGTTTGTGACGAACACGCAACGTTCCAATTCCTTGGGATTCACATCAGCTATCTGTATGTTTTTGAATACTTGCAGCAACATAACACGCCTGTCGAATCCCTCAGTGTACAAATTATCTTCGAAATAATTGTAGAGTTTGTAAACGACGCCAATACTTCGGGAACATCTGCAGGTGAAACAAATACAGGTGACACGACTCCAGAGGAAACACAAACAGTCATAACCGGCGGAACAGGTGCCGGTAAAACGACACCAGGTGAAACCGCTACTGATTTAACGACTCCAGAGGAAATATACACAAGCACCGGTGAAACGACTCCAGGGGAAATATACACAAGCACCGGTGAAACGACTCCAAAGGAAATATACACAAGCACCGGTGAAACGACTCCAGAGGAAATATACACAAGCACCGGTGAAACGACTCCAAAGGAATATACACAAGCACCGGTGAAACGACTCCAGGGGAAATATACACAAGCACCGGTGAAACGACTCCAAAGGAAATATACACAAGCACCGGTGAAACGACTCCAGGGGAAATATACACAAGCACCGGTGAAACGACTCCAAAGGAAATATACACAAGCACCGGTGAAACGACTCCAGGGGAAATATACACAAGCACCGGTGAAACGACTCCAAAGGAAATATACACAAGCACCGGTGAAACGACTCCAGGGGAAATATACACAAGCACCGGTGAAACGACTCCAAAGGAAATATACACAAGCACCGGTGAAACGACTCCAGGGGAAATATACACAAGCACCGGTGAAACGACTCCAAAGGAAATATACACAAGCACCGGTGAAACCACTCCTGAGAAAGAAACTGCTGGTGAAACAACAACAGTGGTAGTAAGTGAAACAACCACGGAAACACAGTCAGGCACGACTATCGGTTACGACAGTGATAAACTGGATGGGATACTACTGATTCTCCAATCTATCGTAGTGAACAGTCTGACGCTAGAGTATATCACTTACGAAAGCCAAACAATATCAGTCGACTTCTGTATTACTTACTTATCCTTGAATGGAATTTCCATAGATCAAGCAACCGTAGACAATGTATATGAAGCTATAAACGTATATATTAGATACGAGGTTCAATATGGCAATGAAAATCTTGTCTTTGTACTAACTTTAGACTATCTGAAGAAAGGCACGCAAACTGGTACTGTTTATTATCAAGGTTACACCATTAACTTAGTACTTGTACAACAGCTTATAACACAGAATGGATTTAATATTGAGTCTATTACATTACAAGAGTTCCAGCAAGCAATTGTAAGTGCAGAAGAGAGCACATCACTTGGTACAACAATTCAACCAGAAACGATTGGAAATAATCCAACACAACAACAAACAGAATTACTGCAGGATTATATTATATTATTCAAATATGATCTCTACGACATTGGCGGTAGTATCCAATTTGCTGGGCACTCCATCAGCATTAAATTTATCATTACGTACGTAAAAGATAATAACATTGATATTTCAGAATTAACAGTAAGCATTCTGTTTGAAATAATACGTAACTATGTCTCAGAAATAGAAACTACTGCCAATTCTGATGAAACAAGTATGACTACCACTACTATATCTACAGGCACAACTATTGAATATGACAGCGAACAATTGGAAGCTATAGTGAAGATATTACAAAGTGCAATAGTCTTAAATCTGAATTTCGAATACATCACATATGAGAATCAAAGAATATCAGTTGATTTCTGTTTAACATATATCTCCATACAAGGAATTTCCATCGAGCAAGCTTCTGTGGACATCATATATCAAGCAATAAACCTGTATTTCAACTACCAATTGAAATATGATGAAGAAATTGATCTTGTTTTTATGCTTGCTGTGAACACTTTGAAGGAAGGTAAAAACGATGGCACCGTATATTATCAGGGTTACAGTTTTAGTCTACAAATTGTCGAACAAACCATTGTACAGAGTGGATTCAGAGTTGAAAATATTAATGTACAGCAGATTTTACAAGTAATTTTCACTATACAAACTAGCATACCAACAACAACACCGACACCACCTCAACCTCTTGGAGATCAGCCAACAGAAGATGAGGTTAAAATTTTAGATTTGTATGTGGATTTCTTCAAATCTGAGAGTTATGATATTAGTGAATCGATATTGTTTGCTGGTTACAAGGTTAGCATTGAATATATAATTATATATCTGAATAATAACAACATAGAACTTAGTAAATTAACTTCTACAGTGCTCTATGCAATAATACGCCAGTACGTAAATGGAAATCCCACTAATCCTTCTACTTCTTCTACTCCACAAATGTCTCAGGAAGAACAAAACACACTTAAGACGGTACTTGATGATATTAAATCATCAGGATTAAATTCTTCAACCAATATAACATTTGATGGACATGTGATATCCACCTCGTTTTTCATTACTTATTTGAGCATTAGAAAAATAAATATCCAAGAAGTGGCAATAGAACAACTGTATGCATTTGCACTTGAATACATTCAGATAGAACAGAATGTACAGGGTTCAAATTCTGGTATCTCAATACAGGAAGCTGTGACAGTGCAGGTAATTTTGAACGTACTACAAGAAGGCAGTGAGACTGGGGATATAATTTATGAAGGTGCGGTGATTTCTAAAAAATTCATATTTGAAATGTTACTAATACAGAACATAACCATTGAAACGATCACTTATGAGAAACTTTATTATATAATCTACATTTATCGAGTGAGTCAAGGATTTGTTTCAATTGAAAACGTACAAGTGCCACAAAATGTAATGTCTAGCCTTAACCAAATATTGGGTTATATTGAAAAGTATGGAGAACAAGTAACTGGAACATTTACAATTAACAGCAAATCTATTTCCTTTCAAGTGATCTTTGAAATTATCCAGGCTTCGGGAGTAAATATAGAAAAGGTGGATGTAAGATATATTTGGATCGCCATTCAGATACTGACAGTTGGGGAGACAGTGGATACCAAACAAGCCCTCTACGAAAACGTTATCAAAGTTTTCCAAAGAACAAATGAAGGGCACGATATCTTACTTACAGTCAACGGCATAAATATCACTGTGGAAACTCTTGCCGAAATTCTTGAAGTACCTAAGGATAGCGAAGGCAAATATGACGTGAGTAGTCTCACTGCGGATAAAGTATGGGAAGCTGTGAAAAAATACTTAAAAACTGAAACAGTAACTGAACAAGGATCTTCAGGTAATATTCTTGAAGTTTTCAAAGAGGCAGTAGAAGAATACAATGATGGGAAATCAGTAACTTTGCAATATCAAGGACAGAATTTCGCTATTCAAGACGTAATACAGGAAATAGGTTTGGAAAAGGATGATGACGGCCATTACAATACTGATGATGTAACTCAAGAACAGATTATTGATGCTTTGAATGGTTTAACTACAACTACCCCTAGCTCTTAAAAACGATCTTCGCTATTATACTGAATGAAATACTTTTTAAACGTGTTCATTTTCTATTAAAATGCGTATTAGAAAATATACTTGTACACACTGTAGACAACGAAATTATAATTTTCAAACAGTATTACTGTATACATTCGTAAGTTAATAATTTTAATGTAATGTAAACTACATTTTTATCCATTAAAAACTTCATTCATTTGAATATAGGATAAAACAAAATTTGTCAATAGTTTCAATAAAAATTTTAAATCATAGGGATTTCATATTCGAAAATTAAAAAGAATGAAACGAAAACTTAACAACTGGCATTCTACATTTTACAATTAAACCAATTTTAAAATTAACCAACTTATTTTATAATGTGCTAATCTATTTAAATTACCTACAAATTACACAGTTACAATCTATTTGATTCAATGTTTTGCTATAAGCGAAATGAATAGGCTATATCTAGTACGCAATTTAAAAATTATTGAGTGTTGAACATAATTTTTTTAAATATTCAGAATAATTTGTGAAGATGGAGTTTATTTATTCACATAGCAATACGTTAATTAGAAATTTGAGGAGATTAGGATCAATGAATAGATGAGTAGAACCGATTATAAAGTATTAATAATTTTTAATAATTGTAAATATTCATAAACTTTAAGGGGTTTGAAACTGTCAATTTTAGCAAAATCATCGACACTCAAAAAATTAATTTTAAAAGTTTATCTTGTAAACAAAATTTGAATAACTCATGAAATGTAATTCTCAGTAAATTCAGTTCTTTTGAATTAATTGTTTAGAGATTAATTCTAAGTATAGTAGTTATTTCTTCAGAATTCAAAAAAACTATTTCAAAAGTCTATACACAAATCCTAAATTTTATTTTCTATTTTGAATGAAAATATACACTCCTTAAAACTTTTGTTTATTTTTCTTCTTTTAATTCCAACGTTCATTAATTTTCAACATTCAGGAGAAGATTATTTCAATAAAATACTTTGACTTTTCATTCCATATAATTGGTAATGTTCATCTGAATATTTTAGTTATATCTTCTACATTTTCTATTAGTTTCTAACGTCGCATGCTAGTCGCTTTCTAATCTCCTCAAATTGAAAAAAAAATAAATAAATGGGGATGGTGTAGGTGCGGTCAAGGAAAGCATTTTGCATACAGAAACATGCACACCAAGCATTAAATACGATTATAGCACATGACGATATGCTACGACATAGTTTGATAAGCTATCGAAATAATATGATTCCATTTGTATTAACATGTTCTTTCGAAAAGTATGAACAACAAACAGACGTAAACATACTGTACATTTCTACAGTATAACTACAGTTTCAGTTTCAGCAAACTGTAAGGAAGATAAACTGAAAATATTGGTATTATTTGCAAAGAGGAGTTATGAATAGTAAATATGCTAGAATTAAATAAATATTAATTTCTAAACATTGTTCAATGATGAAGCAATTTTCTTCCAATGTACTGTTAAATTAAAACAACTTGAAACTGAGGTTTACACAGTACAACCTAATTTACAAATTTATGATTAAACTGGTTTATGTAAATCTGACTTGAAGAGCTTTTTATAAAAAGAACATGATTTATTATTAATGTAAAGCTAATCTGACTTGGTGTAAAATGCTTATTAAATATGTTAATCACAACTAATTTTTCATGTTTTTTTTTTTCCTTTCATATCTACATTTTTCCTACTTATAACACCTGATCATAATCCACAAAGGTAGCACAAAAAGCTGTTGATTACGTTTAAATCAAGATTTTACAATTAAAGCGATTTACAAAACATTTAAAATACTTTGACTTAAAGTGTACAGGTGTCCGCCAAGTCATGCTACCAAAACAATGTAACTCAGCTCGTAAACTATTTGAGTTAGAGACTGCGGCAAAAAACTTATAGGGCAGGCACGAGGGTCTCTTCAGGGCGTGTTTTAGATTAAGCTATTTCAGGGTTCTACCGATGTGAAGGACAAGGAATTCGATCCCTATTAGGTTCGTCTTCCGGGCATATAGGCCATGGTCCAGTCGTTCTTCTACTCGACGTTTCGTCTACTGCTGCGGTAGACATCTTCAGGAGATACTGCGTGCTCTCTGTGAACTCCTCAACAGTCGGCTGCAGACTGGCTGGTCGTTGGAAACTCCCTCCCTATTTATAGGCACGCCACTTTTCTTTCAAAAAAGAAGAAAACCATGAAGATAAACAAAATCAGGATCCCGGCACTGCACAATACGACAACGAAGCCCATGACTTCTGCTAGCGACAGCCTGGACAAAACAGCACGCAACACGGACCGCGCAGAAAACCGCCTCTCCACCAGTGGCGTGCCTATAAATAGGGAGGGAGTTTCCAACGACCAGCCAGTCTGCAGCCGACTGTTGAGGAGTTCACAGAGAGCACGGAGTATCTCCTGAAGATGTCTATCGCAGCAGTAGACGAAACGTCGAGTAGAAGAACGACTGGACCACGGCCTATATGCCAGGAAGACGAACCTAATAGGGATCAAGACGCCGTCCGTGAAAGCCTACAGTCATACAAGGAATTCGATGATCAGTAACAATGAGTAGTGTAGTTAATTAAAACGGGTTTATTCTATGAACCTCTTATAAACAACACAATACATAATGAATTAATATGTATTGAAGGCTACTTGAGCTAATCTAGACTTCCTAGGATATTTACGTACGATCGATTGATTCACACTTTAGGTAATAATATAGGAGTAACAGACTCCTCCGAATACTAGTAATATGATAAACTAGCCCACTCTGTTTTTTGTAAGGTAGGCACTGGCCACACTGTATGTCCTCGTATGGGCCACCAGCCACACTCCATGTGTTTATGAGAGCAACAGGCCACACACTATGGTCGTATTAGAGCGACTAACCACACTGGGTGTGTGCGTGTGTGTCTGAGTTATTGACCAACTGTGTTAACAATAAAATGTATTGGCCTTTTATATAAATTTTCCAAGGACGTTTTAAATTGGCTCAATTATTCCTTTTACAAAAATGTATTTTCAACATGTCAATCAAATTTACACTTTTATAATAAACATTAGTTTCACTTAGCCAGGTACATATACCTGCCAACTCTTGAGTTACCGTTAACCACTGCATAACAACAGCTTATTGTGTGGTCCCAAATACATATACCTGCCAGCCCTTGAGTTACCGTTAACCACTGCATAACAAAAGCTTATTGTGTGGTCCCAAATAATAACCAAATTAGTAATTTTAGGAATTACTAATGCTACAAGACATGAGGTTTTTTTTTTGTAATACTATATCTCCCAAAGTTTTGTTTACATTTGTTGCAGATTTAAACAACAATGACGACACCACAGGAAAAGGCCCAATGTGTATGGTCGTACGCTTAGTCTGGTAAATCACCAGTACCCCCTTATCCGAACGTTATGACGGTTAACATGTCCAGACACAAAGAAAGTCGCTTCGTCAGAGAACATTGCCCTCTGCAGGTACCCATTGTCTTCGTCAATTGTGTTCAGCGTGGAATCAGCAAATTCAGCACGTCGAGGGGAAGTCAGTTGGCAGCAACGCTTTTGTAATTTGATCTTTATATGCCTGAATATGCAGTCGCTTATGGAGGACTAACGAATGGCTGATTGTGGTAAGTGCAGTTCCCGTGAAGCACGACGAACCGT
Organism: Diploptera punctata; assembly: GCA_030220185.1. Classification (NCBI taxonomy): domain Eukaryota; kingdom Metazoa; phylum Arthropoda; class Insecta; order Blattodea; family Blaberidae; genus Diploptera; species Diploptera punctata. The sequence continues at coordinate 94,488 of JASPKZ010008175.1, forward strand.
TTTTTGAGGTCTGAGTTGAAATACAAGTTACACATTGTCGATAGTCTCTTGGCTCACACCTGGTCGTCCACTCCATGGCAAGTCCTATACACAGCCAGTCACTGGGCCCATCCAAATATGGATGATTTGGTTGGAGGGTCCTTTCCATATTTCTGGCGGAAATTTTGCAGAACAGTTACTGGTGATTTACCAGACTCAGCATACCACCATACACATTGGGCCTTTTCCTGTTGTGTCGTCATTTTCGTTTAAATCACAATCTGTAACAAATATAAACAATACTTTGAGAGATACACGTTGCAAAAAACCGCATGTCTTTATCTCAAATAGTTTACGAACTAAGTTACATTGTTCTGGTAGCAGGACTTTGTGGACACCCTGTAGTTTCGAATTGAATGTTTTATCTGAAAGGATCGTAGAAATTCATTATATAATGGAAATGGACAGCTAAATTTTGAGGAAGTGGCTGAATTCAAATACCTAGGAACAATAATCACAAATAGGAATGAGATGCACAAAGAAATTAAACATAGGCTCAATTCTGGAAATGCGTGCTATTATGCATTGCAGAGACTCTTGATGTCCCAACTCCTTTCAAAAAACGTTAAACTGAAAATATATAAAACTATTATTCTACCAGTTATATTATATGGGTGCGAAACATGGACTCTTACTTTAAGGGAGGAAAAGAGATTACAAGTATTTGAGAATAAAGTACTTAGGAAAATGTTTGGACAAAAGAGAGATGAACAGACAGGTGAATGGAGAATACTCCATAACAATGAACTACATGGTCGTTATAGGAAGTCAGATATAATAAGAACAGTTAAGTCTCGTAGACTGCGATGGGCAGGACATGTTGCACGTATGGGGAATGAAAGACTTGCATGGAAGCTTCTTGTATGAAAGCCAGAGGGAAAACGCCCAGTTAGTAGACCAAGAATGAGGTGGGAGAATAACATTAACTATGATTTGAGGGAAGTAGATTATATAGGGAATGATTGGAAAGCATTAGCTCTGGATAGGGATGTATGGAGAGCTTATGTGCGCGCGGCCATGAACCTACGGGTTCGATAGTGCCAGTGAGTAAGTAAGTATCTGAAAGGATAATAATTTCGCAAATTCAATCGTCTCACTCTAAAATTATAGAGAACATAATTTGATATATTTTGAACTATTGGGTTTTTCATGCCTAGAAAATTGTATTGTTCCTATCCGAATGTTGTTGCCATTTGACACCGTAGACTGGGTGACAGAGATGGAAATATATGTCCCTCTTCTTCTTCTTCTTCTTCCAGTAACGAATAGCATCAACATAATTTTACGCCATAAATACCTTCACTTCTGCCCCTAAAATCTAAATCGTGATCATTCTAATGTAATTACTAAAGAACAACACAAACATTTGGAGGTTTATATAATGTGACCACAGAGACGCCAGTAGCTTCAGAACACTCTCGCTGAGTAAACCACATGTGATACATTAATTACGTATTCCTTTCTGACCACGGTTTTACGTGACAAAACAAGTTTCGTTGGAATGGAGTGATTCAGTGGCTTCTCCGCTAGCCAATATTCCGATAATTGGGTTCAACCTCAAACTTTATTAAATAATTCTGTGATAATTTTACGTTCCTTAATGGTTTCATCATAATTCATATTTCTTGGCAAAGTTATAAGTAAAATTAATTAAGTTAATTATTATTTTAAATGAATTAACTAATTAAATCCCACATAAAAGGACACGTTTACTAGCAAGAATTGTTCCATAAGTGTAATGGTATTTTCTAACGTGAAAAAACCCTATAGTATTCCATTATATATGTAATTTTTAAAATTGAAAAATTGATCAGCCATAAAAATGTATTCAACGAAATAGCTGACACGCTATATAACAATGCCACATTGTGTACGTGAAATTGGGTGTACTTCCTAGTTACAGAGATATATGTTGCCTGGATTAAAGTCATGTTTCAGCAACACAACGTCTGGTGTAATAAACTGACATTTATATCCCAGTGATAAGCGTCTCTACCCACACTTCGACAGATATCACAGCATCTGAACTCTAACACTCTAACATATTGTATCTCTGGAAATTTTTTAAACTCTCATTTGACACCCGCTACCTTGTACGTAATCTTGATGGAATTATAATTTTATTATACTGCTCTGAAATAGATGTATGTTTATTTTCGTTAAGATTTGATTCATATAATACAAAGTGGACTATGACATTCTCTACGGTATTCGGCGGCCACTGAACCCGGCATCAGTACTTGTCCCCAGTGAACGTGGTACGATACTGTCGCACGATACAGTAGTCATTCTTTTTTTTTCTGTACTTATCTTCAACATCATTCCCTCCTATAAGATTAGTAAACAACCGATTCTAGCGGATACCGTTCACCGCGAAAGACAATCACTGATGCCGGGCTCTCTTCCACCCGAATGTCATAGACTGTTTTGAAGACGATAAATATGATGCCGGTAATTTTTCAGGGAAGTTGTGACCAAAATTTACTGATATTAGAATCTGCATCCCCTCGTAAGAACATTATATATATATATATATATATATATATATAATCATCCGGTATCATGGCAGCTGCCGCCGTCTTCCGGAAACCAAACGCCATTCCTCTCTGTCCATCCATTGATCTTCCTCCATTCCTCTTATATTCATAACTGCTTATGCCCCTTCTATCCAAGTTTTCTTCGGTCTTCCTCTCTTCCTCCTTTCCATTGGGATCCATTCCATAATAAATTTGGCAATCTTTGCTCTGGCATTCTTTTGACATGACCATACCACTGCAATCTTTTCTTTTCTATAATGTCTATGACATCCGGCTCCTCTTGTACACCCATAATTTCCCTCATTTCTTTATTTCGTATTCTATCCATTCTAGATTTTCCATCTGATCTTCTTAAAACATCCATTTCTATACTTAAAATTATTTTCATTTCCCTGGTAGGAATTTGCAAGACTTCAGCCTCATATGTTAAAATGCTCTGAATTATGGTTTGATATATTTGTCATTTTCTATTTTTTGTAATATTTTTGCTCCGCCAAACAGAGTTTAAAGCATTTATTGCTTGTTTTGTTTGTGCGATTCTATTTTTAATTTCCACTGTGTTATCGCCTGAATGGTCTAATTTTGTTCCTAAATAAGTGCAAAAAAATATATATTTATTTATTTATGAATAAAATTTTCCATGTCCTTTGAATCAAAATCGACTCGTACATAAACATTTTAACTCATATGTAAAACACTGTCTTCCATCCTTCTATCGTACTATATTTTATTCTATACTTCAGTATTTGGAATTTCATACCTTTTAATTACATTAATAACATTGCGTAAATAATACATCAGTGTACTATTATGATGCTCACTTTAGGGCCACCAGTTAGTAAGTCATATCAAATATGGGGGTCGTTCGTTGAATTTCAATGTCGGAAAATTATAGATTCATCTGAAGCGTTATATTGAGCAGGTCTTATTAAATTGCTAAAATTAATTCATCAATTCTCTCGAAGTCAAGTTGATTATAGGAGGCGCACGAATCGCTGCTCCAAATGAACAGTCTTCTATCACATCTTTTGGTATTCGCTCTGATAATTTAAATATGGCCTTCTCGAAGAATGTCCCTATCTCTCCACATCTCACTGCCGTCAAGATGCACTAGACTTCGATCACACCGCAATATTAGTTAAAATTCCACTATTCTTATTTCATTCTCTTCTTAATTATACACCAGTCTCTCACTGACTGGCAGAACTACACAAACTTAGCCAATGGATTAAGCCAATACTTTCTGTCCAGTTCACAGAACAACTGGAATACGCTGACATTAACTTTCAGGCAACAATCAAAACACTGGCAACAAAACGAATAGATTACACTGCACAAACAAAACAAACAGAACTCACATTTGAAAATTACTTAAATGTAAAAAGACAGTATACCTAAAACTCTACCGTGATTTCGGCTGTCCCCAATATAGTATACATTCGCTCTGTACATCTGGTACGGACTTGTCTGCGAGAACTAAAAATGCTATTAAGGTGATCCATTAATTTATTTTGAATAAATATCCTAATTTCCTTTCATTTATTCTAATTAGAGTTTGCTTTTATCTCTTCATTTCTCCTCTGTTCAAATCGTGAATTCCCAGCTGCTGAATGCAGATATCTCATCTCACATACATCAAGGCTGTTTTTTTTTAATTTCGTTTATATCCATGATTCTACACCATATAAAATATTTCCAATATCTCCGAGTTCCATCCATAGTAATTCTGCCCGAGGGCAGGACTTTCACTGCAATCATAGCATTTTCTAGTTATGCTTTGCAGCTCTACTAGGGAATTATAGATGTGGTAGCTTCCCGTTGCTTTCCACACCGGTGAAGGATGATGATAATGAAGAAAATGATGGCCAGACGATTTTCGGGGACCGTTGGGGCCTAAGCTTCCTGACATTTGTCTTACAGATGAGGAAAAACCCCGGAAAAAACCTCACCCAGGAGCCTGTTCCGACCGGCGTCCGCTGCGTAACAAGGCAGCACGCTACCTCCTGACCACAGCGGTGGACTGTCTCTGAGTTACAAAACTTTAATGTATATCTTATCTTATTTTATTTTCTAAATATATCCATAAGATTTCACTTATACATTGATACTTATGTAGCTTCTCTTCTATATCTAGTTTAATGGTACGATATATTACATCCTAAACATTTGAAAAGGCTTACTTGCTCTAATTTTTTACCCATCTATTACAGATGTTTGACCATTTCTGTTGTCTACCATTGTCTGTTTTAGAGTTTGATATTGTTCGGTTGTAATGTTTTATTTTAAATGTTATGGGCAGTAATTAATTTCACAATATATAATAATAATGCATTCATTCATTCATACCGTTACCAAGATCCAGAAAAATCTAAATAAAAAAATAATCCTTCCAATGATGTTACCCCTGCATCTCAGCGGTGGCAAATACATACTTTCTTAATCTTGCTTTATAGACATTGCAGGGACTCTTATCATCCCAATTGACTAATTATAACTAATCAACTCAGTGGGACAATCGAACCCGTAGGTTAAGGGCCACGCGGCATACGCTCTCCATATATCCCCATCCGGAACAATGTTTTCCAGTCATCTCAAGTATAATTCACTTCGCTCAAACTTATCCTAAATTCTCTCAAAAACGTTAAAGTTAAAAATATATAAAACTGCTATTCTTCCAGTTATATTAAATGGATGACAAACATGGTCTCTTACTGTAAAGGAGAAGAAAATATGAGTATTTGAGATTAAAATTTCTTAGGAAAATGTTTGGACCAACGAGAGATGAAAAAACATGAATGGAGAAGACTACTTAACAGTGAGCTACATGCTCTTTATGGGCAACTAGATGTAACAAGAACAGTTAAGTCTCATAAATACGATGGGCAGGACATGTGGCACGAATGGGGATGAGAGAGGGGCGTGCAAGCATCTTGTAGGAAACCCAATGGGAAAGCACCCAGTAGGCAGGCCAAGAATGAGGTGGGAGAATAACATTAAACATGACTTGAGGGGAAGTAGATTATACAGGTGGTGATTGGAATGCATTATCTCAGGACATAGAATAGTGGAGAGCTTATGTCCGCGCGGCCATGGACCTACGCGTTCGAGTGTGTCAGTGAGTTAGTTTCATCTAAAGTGATATGTCGTCTGGGAACTTCGGTGTGTCTAGTAGTCTCGTTTTATATTATTACGTTTGTCATGTGTTTTGTAAAAGAAAGCCACACTGATTTAATATTGATGAATTTATAAAATTGTAATTATGATTAAATGAGTCCTGGTAACGAAATTCAAATCTTGACGACTGAGTAAAACCTGGGAACAAACCTCAGTCAGGTTAATCGTGGTGGTTACAACCCCGATTTTCCAAAATACATGGCTCTAACACTAAGCCTGACATTTCTAATATTTATTTTACGATCTAATAACTTTATGATAGCCCAGAAGCCTATAGATTAACCCTTAAATTGGCAATGTGTCCTATAAGATACATAGATTTCGTTCATTTAATTTTGTTTTAAAAACAATAAAAAACAAACTAGTATAAATTGCTTAAATTTGTGTCAAATTACACTATCTTATATATATAAATTAATGTTTGTTTGTTTGTATATTTGTTTCTTTGTTCGTACTTTATGCGCGGCCATACCGTTGATCCGATTGTGATAGGGATTTTTGCAAAATGTTCAGGAGATTCCCGGGATGAACATAGGCTATAAGAGAGTTGTGATACTCAACTCCTACACTCTTAAAAATCGCCCTTTGTAGTAGAAAACGTGAAAAAAGTAGCTCTTTGGGCGCTTAAATGGCTTACGCTGCCTAAACCATAAGAAATACACAAAATTAATGTACACAGAATTGAATATCTCAAAAAGCTCTACAAAAAAGTCCGCGACAGCATATGTTTATCTCTTACGGATAACTCACAAAAACCATTATTGTCTTTCATTGATACCAAGAGTCCCTTATCTCATACGGATAACTCACAATAATAATTTTTGTCGTTCATTGATACCAAGAGTCTCGCGCCGTTGTCGAGTGGTTAAGGCAAGAAATCTTGGCGCAGAACTACTGGACTTACGCTGGTAATGTATAATAATAACTTACAGTTTTACACGATTTTGTTTTCATTGTGGTCCGAAACATTTAAATGTCTGGAACGAAAAATTATTGCTTCGCCAATTTAAGGGTTAATAGATCGTTTCTTAAAATCTCCTGAAGAATAAATTCAATTAAACACTTTGTTTTTTATCTATTGTTCGATCTGGGTAATTTCCAACTGTTTAGTAGTGAGATCTCCTACTACTGCCCTTGACGTCAATCCAAATGGCTTATCTTACATACTACGTTTTGTTTTTCCTGATACTCCCACATTGCATGTATTTGAGTGTATAAATTTCACGCGAGGCACATTATTTTCATCCAGTTCCAGCTGATCGGGCTTCCAGACTAAACAAATATGGCAACTTCATTATTTAAGGTATGTATAGCTCGCGCACTCTAAACTAGCGGGTCCGTGTCATCATTGTTGCACAGGGACTTCAGATTAAGACGCAACCCTAGCGCCTGGCAACCAGCCAACAGGCCAAGCGGTCAAAGCGCCCGTTTTCCGGCCAGTGAACTGGCGGTCTGGCGGCAAAGTTGGTTCCATTCAAATTCCTGCTACCCCTGATTAATTTACTGATCAATTAATCAACTGCAAAGTACAGAAGTGTTTTCCGAAGTTTTTTTAATCAACTTGTAAATTTGTGTTCAGGTGTGATTGTGGTGATTTCAGTTTTAACATGCTGTATACTTATGTATACTGAACTTATGTTATTTTTACTTTTGACAATTACAAAGAAGAAATCTTACAAAAGTCGTAGCCGTAAATTTTGCATTCAATTCCCGAAATCACCTGTCTCTAATAAAGCCACGATTTCAAATATTCGAACATTAGACGATCTTAAAATTCGAACTGTGATCTCCAACATTTCAAGGCGGGAATTGGATAGGGCGTTTCAAAATCTTCTTCACCGGCGTGAACATTGCATTGAAAATATTTTGTCATAAGGTAAGAAACAGTCAACATGAAAATCTTTTTTTTTTTGTTCATACATCTATCCATAGTATTCTGCCCGAAGGCAGGTACTTCACTGCAATCATAGCATTTTCATGCTATGCTTGTAGCTTTTACTAGGGAATTGTAGGTGTGGTAGCTTCCCGTTGCTTTCCACACCGGTGAAAAATGATGATCATAATGATGATGATGGCCATATGATTTCGGGGACCGTTTGGGCCTTAAAGTTTTCCTGACATTTGTCTTACAGGTGAGGAAAAACCCCGATAAAAACCTCACCCAGAAAAACTGCTCCGACCGGTGATCGAACCCGGGCCTGCTGCGTGACAAGGCAGCACGCTACCTCGAGACCATAGCGGTGAACTTTTGTTCATTACAATCTCTAATTACTTTCACAGCTACTTAAGATTTATTTGGTGAGATTAGCATGCGAGATCCATGCGACGAGCGGTTGCCAGACGCTAGAGTTGCATCTTAAAATGAAGACACTGTACTTGGGGAAACAAGAGTGGATTGACTTAAAAATATCAACTCATCTGTTATTACTAAAGAGGCATTTCAAATGTGAATTTAGACTTAGAAGTGATTCTAAGTTAAGCTCAACTTACAATTGGCTACAAAACTATCGCATGTAGCACACGACGAGGAACTATATCAACCTGATACAAACAATAGAAACAGAGTTTTCTTTCAGGTCTATACTAGGGGGTTGGAATGTATAGTGAGAGGTAACCCTTAGGCTATAAGACGGCAAATAAGTAACTGTCCATAACAGCCAGTAACAATACGCGAAGTGTAAGGTTGATATTGCAGGTGTGAATAATAAATATGATAATAGGAAGAAGCGCGCACAATTGTGCATTAGATTAGGTCTTTGGTGTCTGCTGTCTGCCAGCAACGATTTTGTTCTCTGTAAACAGACATTGAAATGAAATCTTGCACACGGTCTATCACAGAGCTTACACACGCAGTCCATTGACGGATCATGATAGTTTGAAATTTTGCAGAGTTTGTGATGATATCCATTCACTGCCAGTCTTGTTACTGCACTGCGCATCTTGTTGTTTGGTCCAATCCAGTCTCGATTGATCATTGCATCTGTTGCGTCAAAATAGTCCTTTATATATTTTCTCTTCTTGTGTCTTATCTCCCTCAATGTAGTTTCCTGTTTAGTAGCTGGTAGCAGGAACTCTGTGCGTAGATCTTCCAAATAAATAAATATGAATATGTGTTATTACGATATGTGACAAATTAAAATTAGACGAATATGTGCTATGGTATTCAGGTTGTTTTCGAGGACAATTAGGATATTAAATGTCATTTACTCGCACATTGGTATAATTTGAGATGGGGAAAATTCCCGAGAAGATTCACTCAAGAAACTTGTCCCAACGTACAAAATGGCTCGCTGCGTCCGAGGCGTCTCTTAAAACACAACAGTTTACTGATTACTAGAGACCAGATTTGTATTCGAAATGTACATTTTGTTTACACATTAAAAAGTATGAGGAAATGATTTACATGTTAAGTGATCCCTTCACAGACAATTTGAGCGGTATTTGACAATGCATGGAAATGCATATACCGGAGGAAAATGTTTATTTAAGATTTTTAATGCATAATTGCATATTTTACTCCCAAATATGATATTAAAATATGATTTTCCATTCAGCTAATTACTAGTAATTAATTAATTATTAATTTAAAGTTTTTTAATTAATAAAGTCTCTGCAAATCAATTGGATATAACCGTAACGTGTATATTTACATCCGTGCAAGAGCGGAATACCCTAGGGCCCTGAGAAATAATATTATGATATAGCTAAAATAGCATTTGATAAGTTTGGTGAAGTATTCAATAAAAATCCTGGCTACAATAGAATTTGTCAAATTAGAAAAATGTTCTCTGATGATAATTAAAAAACGGTAACCGAAGAGGAATTCAGTGAAGAAGAACTGTGGTCCTTTCCACATGCACCTGTGACATCATAGGACATTTTCATTGTATAAAACCATCTTCACTGACAGATGAAGGAGTTTCACACAAGAAAACCTCATGGAAACCTTCCTTAGCTGCTGTAACAGCCAAAAATAAGCTAAGATTACCCACAAAGCAAATAATTTATTTGATTTTATTACAATCTATTTTTGCATATTTAGGGTGCATATTTTCTATACTTTCCATGTATATTTAGTACTTTATTTTGCATACAAATCCGGGCTCTACTGATTACAAAATTCGATAGAAATATCTTTGTTTAGCTACGAGAAACTACCATAAACAAAAACCTCTAATTTCGTTTATTTTTCTGACATATCTCAAACATATTCTTAACACCTTTACTTTGTTTGCGTGTTTGTGAATGAGTAACATTGTTAATTTTTATATATAATACTTTCTCCAATGTTGGTTATTAGAATAACACTCATATTTTATTAATTTAAAAAATAAAAATGCATGGTGCACCAACTTTACAGCCGGCTGCTTGACTCACATTCGCATGACATGTGATCAACATATCGGGTCCCGCTGCCCTTACTTTTTCCAACTTGAATTTTACTAATTTAGATGGGTCTCAATTCAAAAAGTAAAAAAAATTAAAATTGGACTATTTAAAAAATGAGGATTCTCCTTTATAAAGAATTCGTAATGCATAAAATTATAATCGAATTAAGGCAGAAACGATGGATTTCAAATAGCTTGGATAGAGGAAGAATGAACTGTGATAGATAACCTAAAATATATTCCATTGGAGTTCATCAATTTAAACAAGTACACAGAGCAGAAAGAGGAAAGCATGCTACGAGATTGTCTCTACAAAGGATCTGCAACAATAATACAACTTATTGAATAAAATGAAATAGGTGATGAGTGGGAAGGCGTAAATAACCAGTAGGCTACTATATCATTAATGCCCTTGGAAATAATATGACAACAAACGCTGCCGAAATTAACTAAAAGTTTGTATCGAACGCAAAATAGTAAGTTTGTGCTAGTATTTCTGTGTAGGCCAACATATTTTCTCCCTGTTTTGTTATTCTCCTCTTTATGTCCCCATTGATTCGATATTAAAATGTAATCAGTCAATCGCAAAAAAACAACATCTAAAACTAAAACACAGTTTTATGATTAATCACTGTTAAATCTACAGCTTTTAACACAAAAAAAGTCTCAATCACTGCCACGATTTTATAAATACTGCAGAGGAATTTTAATTTTTTTTTAGTTAACGAGGAAGCCATAAAAAAATGTTATGCAGTAATGATTCTGATACGGTTTATGAAATCGATTTAATCTGTATGCTTACTCAGATAATTAAAAATGTATTAAGTTTATTTAAAAAATAAATAAACTGCATCAGGAATAAACATGTTTTCCTATATATACATAATAGGAGAATTTGTAGCATATCTTAATAATTTTAAATTTCAATGAACGTTTAGTGAAAATTTTGACATTTCTGTGTTTCAGGTCACAATTCTGCTATTGTTTGTGATATTTATATCACAAATAAGTGAGATCTCAACTTCGCCTAAAGGACCTAAAGACGATAAGAAACATGGAAGCCACGAGAAACTTACAAACTATAAAGATTATGATTCTCACCACTCAAAAGAACATGGCGATAACAAAAGTAATGATGGCAATCATAATGACAGTAAAGACGACGATGACGATGATAGTGATGACGACAGTGATAGCAGTAGTCATGATGATGACAGTGGTAGTTCTGATGACGACGATAGCGATGAAGACAGTGATAGCAGTAGTCATGATGATGACAGTGATAGTTCTGATGACGATGACGATGGTAGCGATGAAGACAATGATAGCAGTAGCCATGATGATGACAGTGATAGTTCTGATGACGACGATGACGATGATGACGACGACGATGACGATAAGAACAATGGACATGCTAAAGGATCCAAAACTCATAAAAAAACAAAACATCCAAAGGGACACAAACCTCATAGCGGGCATAAACAACCAGAGATACCTGACGAAGAAGATTGGAAGAGTCTAACCAATGATCAACAACACTCACTCAAAGTCATTCTTGAGTTCTTCAAATCAGAAGATAGTATATTAACCGGGCAAATAAAATATCTAGAAATTTCTTATTCAATAGACTTCATACAAACCTATCTCTCAATCAATGGTAAAAATATAAAAACAATTGATGAAATATACTTCTTGAGTGTACTGAACTTCCAAAAGTTAAACTATGGAGATATTTCAACAGATTATGTTAATATACAATACATACTTTCCATAATTAAAAATTCAAATTCTAATGAAAATTTTATATTCTGGTACCGAGGTTACAGTGTATCTGTGAAACCGGTTCTCATGCAATTTCATGCAAGACGAATTAGTATTGCAGAAATTACTACCGAAATCCTAGAAGAAGTCTTAGAAATTATCGTAGCGCCTCAATTGTTAAACTTGGAATCAGTTACACTAACTAATAAACCAAACAAAAACCATAAACATGCACTGGAAATCGTTCAAGAATTCTTGATAACAGAAGGAGGCCAAAGATTTGTAACATTTGAATTATTTGGTGCAATAATCATTTCAGAGAAAATATTTGATTACACTGAAGAACACGAGATCAATATTTCTGACATAAAAGTAACAGAATTTTTATGAAATAATTCGAGCAACTGTAGCAGTTGCAAGTGACGTAAACGGTGACATTGTAAATAAATTGACAAATATAATACTTTACATACAAGTACCAGGGCGATTACCCAACAGGATACTTTAACTATTATGGTCTCAACGTGTCTGTTGATTTCTGTCTGACTTACCTCTACTTGCAAGGAGTTACTGTTGATCAAATTAATACAACCTCCATACAAATGGCTATCCTAGTGTACCAAACATATACAGAAGGACAAGAAGAGAGTCAAGACATTGTACTTTCGCTGATAGTCGACCAACTGAAGCAGGGAACAGAAAGGGGCAGTATATCTTATAAAGGATATGTTATTGCAATAACAGATATCAGACAACATTTGGAAAGTACCGCTGACATCACAGAACAACAAGTTCTGCAAGTGATTTTAGCTATAATACAAGTTGCATCATCTACAACTCAGAAATCTGCACCACAATTACCACAAGAACTAAGTGAAGAAGAGACAAAGCAGTTAGAAATAATAGTGGAAATAATACAGTCGGGAGTTTACGATGAAGATGCAACATTCCAATTTATTGGAATTCACATTAGTTATATATACGTTGTTGAATATCTAAAGCAGCATAATATGCGTGTAGAGGCGCTCAATATACAAATTCTATTCCAGATAATTACACAGTGTGTTAATTCAAATAATTCATCTATGACTGAGCCATCACAAACTGCACATCCTGGTTCAAACCCAAACGAATTATCTGGGCCAAATGCAAGTGATGAACCTGAGACAAACCCAAGTGACGAACCTGAGCCATACCCAACTGAAGAACCTGTGACAACCCCAAGCAAGGAACCTGAACCAGATCCAAGTGAAGAACCGGGATTAAACCCAAGTGATGAGCCTGGTTCAAGCCCAAATGAAGGAGCAACTGAGAATCCAACTATATTTCCAGCAACTACTGTAAATAATGACATAGATAAATTGCACACTATATTGGAATTTTTAAAAGTTTCAGTAACCAATGTTAGATATTTTACATACAGTGATTATCACATTTCTATTGACTTTATTCTGAGTTATTTGTCCATACAAGGAATTTCTGTAGATGACGCTGATGTATCTGAGTTATATCAAGCTATAACTGTTTATTTGAATTACTATAGTAAATATGGAGAAAATGAAGATCTTGTTCTTATTCTTATTATAAACACCTTGAAAGAAGAAAAAGAAAGTGGTACTGTGTATTACCAAGGTTTCAGTTTGAGTCTGGAAATGATCAAGAAAACCTTGGAACACGTGGGATACAGCATTGAAAATGTAACAGCACAACAAATTCTGGAAGTAATTATTAGTATAGAAAGTAATTTGCCAACAACAACTAGTTCTCCCCTTCAACCTCTAGGAGATGAACCTTCTCAAGAACAACAGAAACTATTAAATGTTTACGTGGAGTTCTTCAAGTCTGAGAGTTATGATATTAGTGAATCCATATTGTTTGCTGGTTACAAGGTTAGCATTGAATATATAATCACATATCTGAAAAATAACAACATAGAACTTAATAAATTAACTTCTACAGTGCTATATGCAATAATACATCAGTATGTAAATGGAAAGGATACCACCCTATCTAATCCTTCTACTCCACAAATGTCTCAGGAAGAACAAGACACACTTCAGACAGTGCTTGATGATATTAAATCATCAGGACTAAATTCTTCAACCAATATAACATTTGATGGTCATGTGATATCCACCTCGTTTTTCATTACTTATTTGAGCATCAGAAAAATAAATATCCAAGAAGTGACAATAGAACAACTAGATGCATTTGCACTTGAATACATTAAGATAGGACAGGGAGTACAGGATTCAAATTCTGCTATTTCAATACAGGAAGCTGTGACAGTGCAGGTAATTTTGAACGTACTACAAGAGGGCGGTGAGACTGGGGATATAATTTATGAAGGTGAGGTGATTTCTAAGCAATTCATATTTGAAATGTTACTATTACAGAATATAACCATTGAAACTATCACTTATGAGAAACTTTATTACATAATTTATATTTATCGAGTCAGTCATGGATTTGTTTCATTAGAAAATGTACAAGTACCACAAAATGAAATTTCCGGCCTTAATCAAGTACTGCAGTATCTCAAAGAAAATAATAAAAATGTATCCGGCTCAGTAACAATTAACAATAAAAAAATTTCCATCGAGGTGATTTGGGAAATTATCCAGGCGTCAGGAATAAGTATCGAAAAGATAGATATAAGATATCTATGGATGGCCATTCAGATTCTGACAGTTGAGGATGCAGTGGATACCAAACAAGCTCTATATGAAAATGTTATTAAAGTTTTCCAGCAAACTAATGAAAATCACAACATCTTACTTTCTGTCAACGGTAGGAATATAAGTGTAGAAACTTTAGCACAAATTCTGAATTTATCCAAGAATATTGATGGTAAATATGACATAACTGGCCTCACTGCAAATGGAATTTGGGATGCTGTGACAGAATACCTGGAAACAACTGATTCTTCTTCTCAAGAAACTGCAACTGGGCAACAATCAAACAATGTTCTGCAGGTATTTAAGAGATCAGTAGAGGAATATAACAGTGGGAAGAAAGTAAGCATACACTATCAGGGACAAAGTTTCGCTATTGAAGATGTAATTGACGAAATAGGTCTGGATAAGGATAGCAATGGTAATTACAATACTGATAGTGTTACTGAACAAGAGGTTATTGATGCATTAAACCATCTAAGTACAACCACTACCAGTTCTTAAAGGCGATCATCACTGTTATACTGCACAATCTTTAAAATGAGAATATTATTATATACTGGACTAAAAATTATACAGAAGATAAATTGAAATCTGAATGACAAAGCAAATTCAATTTTAGAGATTTCTCTTGTTTTATGTGTATTTTTACATATCCAATATTATATTTTAAGTTCTATTTACGACACACATTTTTCATTTTATTTACTTCTAATTGAATATTTTCAAAAGTAAAAACTGTCCAGCATATATAATATCATATAATATTACTTTTTTCTGTAACTTTTATTATGATATAAATTAAAATACTGGTATTAGAAATTTAGTTTACACTAAAATGATATAAATGTGATTTTGTCATATTTTAATGAAATAATTCTAAACACTTTATGTTGTTGGTCAAGAAAATATGTTAATATAAATATTTTCTAACTTACTATTGTACGAACACTATTCTCTTTAATAAATATGAATTATAAAAAAACACTTTTATTTTCATGACTATTTTATTATAACTTAATTCCTGAAAGTAGCATGATGCCCAATTAGAGGATCAGTGTTTGAAATTAAGTTTAGATTTTTAAGATCTTATAAATCAGTTATTTTGTCCACATCTAGGCTTTTACACGTTTATAAAATTCTTATTTATGCTTGTATAGATTTTTTCAAATAATATTAGAACGCCCAATATAAGCTAGTGTTAGGCCTATATTGTGTCATTTGAATGGTGATAAAACAATTAGTTACTAGTAGTAGTAGTAGTAGGACTTTATTAGACAAAAAGTAAGATATTTACAATATTATTTACAAATATGGGTCGCACGGACAGTAAGCCGTACGTGCTGTTGACAGTCCGTTACAATAAATTAATAATTGGTACTAGTGTAAAGAAAAATAGACAACAAAAAAAGCAGTAACATTACAATTACATAAAGAAAACACAATAATATTACTTACTCACTGGCACTATCGAACCCGTAGGTTCATGGCCACACGCACATAAGCTCTCCATACATCCCTATCCTGAGCTAATGCTTTAAAATCATTCCCTGTATAATCTACTTCCCTCAAATCATAGTTAATGTTATTCTCCCACCTCATTCTTGGTCTACCAACTGGGCATTTTCCCTCTGGCCTTCTTACAAAAAGCTTCCATGCAAGTCTTCCATTCCCCAAACGTGCAACATGTCCTGCCCACCGCAGTCTAAGAGACTTAACTGTTCTTATTATATTTGGCTGACTATAAAGACCATGTAGTTCATTGTAATGTAGTCTTCTCCATTCACCTGTCTGTTCATCTCTCTTTGGTACAAAAATTTTCCTAAGTACTTTATTCTCAAATACTTGTAATCTCCTTTCCTCCCTTAAAGTAAGAGTCCATGTTTCGACCCATATAATATAACTGGTAGAAAAATAGTTTCATATATTTTCAGTTTAACGTTTTTTGAAAGGAGTTGGGACATCAAGAGTCTCTGCAATGCATAATAGCACGCATTTCCAGAATTCAGCCTATGTTTAATTTCTTTGTGCATCTCATTCCTATTTGTGATTATTGTTTCTATGTATTTGATTTCAGCCACTTCCTCAAAATTTCCCTCATTTGTCATTAGCTGTCCATTTCCATTATATAATAATATTACAATTAAATAATAACACAATAGCATTATACACTAAAAAAATATTAACATTACAATTACATAAAGAAAACACAATAATATTACAATTAAATAATAACACAATAGCATTATACACTAATTAATTTATATATAATTGTTAAGAATTAATGGTATTGCATTTTGATAACATATATTTGTTCATGAATGAGTGTTGTCCTTATTTTCCGCGTTTTGTCCAGAAATTTACCGAGGTTTATCCAATTTTCTGGATTTACCAATAACTCGTAGCATGCCAATCTTTCACGATTTGAATTTAGAAATTTTTCCGGTAATAACTGACGTCTCCAATATTCTAAATCATTACATTTTCCTAATATATGTATCTCATCTTCAAAGTTCCCGCACATTGGACATATTCGCATATCGTGATCGTCGCTAATTTTTAGAAATTTCCATGCCCCTAGCCTAAACCAAGCAAGCCCTGATCTCT
Source organism: Diploptera punctata (assembly GCA_030220185.1). NCBI lineage: Eukaryota > Metazoa > Arthropoda > Insecta > Blattodea > Blaberidae > Diploptera > Diploptera punctata. Next base: position 111,669 of record JASPKZ010008175.1, read on the forward strand.
CCTTAAATCCTAGGTTGAGTATATACGATTCTTTTCACCAGACGTGTTTTAGGTCTCTTTGTAAACACAGTGAGCGTTTTCCTGTACATTCGGCGAAAGTTGTTGCTTTATAGCTCTGTAAATTACTAATTTAAATTACACTGAAAAATTAATTTTATGGGATAAATCCTCTTAAAACCTTTTTTAAAATGCTCGGTAAAAATGTAACAGCATTATTTATATGAATTAATAAAAAGAATATTAAATACAAGAATTTTGCCACATTTCATTAGCCAGATGGTTTTTGGAAAATCAGAGTTTCTTAAATTTTACGGATAGGCCTAGATGTTTCAAATCTGTCAGGATAGTGTTTGTCCACAGTCAATTGTCATACCCCAAGCAGAACACAAAAAAGCAAAAGAATAAATTATTTACACGATAATCGCAAATCGTCTCACATTTTCACTGATCTATTGAAGAGTGATGTATAAGAACTATATTTATCACTAGTCACTTGTTTTATACCATGTATCTAGTCTCAGTTTTCCTAACAGCTTAGCCATAATTCTGTCTTTATAACATGTTATATAATATTTTGCTTCAGAATTATTTTATTGAATTCATCACGAAGACTTTCACACCAACAAAACTCACAATAAAAAGTTAACACCATATGCCCATTGATGAGTAAGCCACTACAGACCTTTTCTACACCCTTGAAGCCTGAGGGAGTAAATGAACTATACCCCATCCACTGATTCTCCGGCCCTGACGTTTTCACGAGTGTTGCCGATATAGATATTCAGTGGGAGAGGCCGCTTTAAGTATGCGGTTAGCATACTGTCAAGAGCAGTGACTGGTTGTGGCAGACATCTACTCCCACTCAACTATTTCCTTATTGGCATAGAGGGCGAGTTTCTCCCTTTACCCCTCGTATAACCTAAACTTCAGAGCTCGAGATCCGGCGGCTGTAGTGTTGTGCATTTTTTGTCTTCTCTGCTTTCGTCGCCAACGTCACACTATGGATGAGCCCCAAGCTCTACCTGAAGTTGGAATGTTCTGTCTCGTGAACACTGTCAACGGCAATACTGCACAAGAACACTGTCCTTATACTGTAGATTCTGTTGACAATTATTATGTGCCCAAGGTAACAAGAATCCATATTTCTCTTTGTTCTTAACACTATAAAAATAAATTACCTTCATCCAAAGATATATACATTAGATAATTAACAAGAGCAATTTAAATAATATCAGTCAATAAATAAATAAATTATAAGAGGGGTACGTGTCCCTGTGTACTTAAGGACTGGCCGCCCCTGGTTGTTTCTTCAGATTAACTTATTTATTGGAGATTTATTAATTATATAAATGCTAATTTACATTTACATTGTTTCGATGTGTTTTAAATACGTTATTCTTGGTTTAAAAATGTATTATGAATTAAATTATGCACATTAAGTATTATAAAGGATGAGTGTTTTAGGCGTAAAAGTTGAGAGCTTAAAACGTTAAAATTCAAGCTATATATACTGCGTATTTGTTAAACTATAAACCTTTCAATAATGAATTCAAATAGTCCTGTATATTCTAAATCAGATGCAATAAGCGAAAATTGCTACTGAAAATACTTTTCAATATTACCAATTTCAATATAGGTCTATATGATGGTATATAAGTATGATACAAGAACCAATTATTCTTAGCCAATTGTACGTGAAGGGTGCTACGTTCCGGCCGACATCCTCAGGATTTTTTCACTACTATATCATACTGAGCTCCAGTCTGAACACGAATGAGTAAGTTTATAAAAAAATATCCAACTTTCCACTTCTAACGGCGCCGGTAAACTAGGTCCTGATCCTAGAAAATATGATAAATTATACCCCGCATGGACCACAAAAGAAATAAAGATATAATGCAAGCACTTCAATCACAACAAACCTCTCAATTTATAAATAAATGCCAGCTACAGTGGGAAACTCGTGCAACGAGTGAATCATAATAGACTTCCAAAAGACATGTTTCAATACCATCGTCAAGGGAAGAGATTTTTTGGGACGTCCTAGAAAAAAAAGATGTACCGAAGATGTTTTATTGAAACCGTAACAGATTTTGAGCCTTAAACTTGATTTCAAAATGATGATGATGATAATGATCATGATGATGATTATGTACCGGGTCGAATAGTATTGAATATGGTCCCACATCTAAAAAAGATAACAGATAAACTGGGTCCCAACGCATTAGCAGTACCCAGGAAACACCGACTGAATCGATCCCCATAAATATATCCTTCCATCCATAGTAATTTTGCCCGAAGGCAGGTCCTTCACTGCAATCATAGCATTTTCATGCTATGCTTGCAGATTTACTAGAGAATTGTAGGTGTGGTAGCTTCCCGTTGCTTTCCACACCGGTGAAGGATGATGATGGTGATGATGATAATGATAAGGATGATGATGATGGCCATATGATTTCGGGGACCGTTTGGCCTTAAAGTTTTCCTGACATGTGTCTTACAGGTGAGGAAAAACCCCGATAAAAACCTCACCCAGAAAAACTGCCCCGACCGGGGATCGAACCCCGGGCCCGCTGCGTGACAAGGCAGCATGCTACCTCGAGACCACAGCGGTGGACCATAAATATATAATATTTAAAAATTAGGCCTGAAACTATGTTTAGCCTGATGGCAAAAATTTAAAACTCACCTTATTACAAAATAGGCTACTAATTTGTCCAATTGTCAACAGTGCCATTTTGTTTTAGCAATAAACTGTTCCTTTTCCTGCCTTCTTTCAGCACGCTTTGCTAAACTGCTAAATAAAATGTAAACTTCGGATAGAAAACCTCTCAGTATTTCAATAAAGTTAAAAATTATGGTTGCTTAAATTGTTGTTCACTTTTTTTTTCTTCAAGTGTTAGTCTAACGCATTCCCATTTGTAACAAATTAATAGTACAGTACAAAATTAATAACAAACACAGGTAACAAAATTATAAATGCTGTTTAGACGCAGACCCAATTTACCCACTAAATAAGGATCTGAAATTGATCGGGGCCCAATTTACCTATTCCCACTTCACGGAATCGAATTCGTAATCAATAATATGTCCACCTAGATTACCTGACCAACAAATCAGTAAATTTCTACGACTATATAAAAAAGTATATATAGGCTGTATGAACCCTTGAGTATTAAAATGGGCCATGTCTATTATGGCATATTTCGTGAAAATGGCATTGTATTCTATATTATTGTTTTAAATCATATACATATATTATAAACAAAATACATATAGAACAAAAATTATTTATTTTAATAGGCACTTAGAAACACTAGCAAAATACAATTATAAACACAAATATACAGTATATTTCACAACACGAGTACCTCGCCTCACACCACTGGCTCATGGCAGCTATCAATGACAAGAGCAACCCTCCCGATTAAAGGTACGTACACATATGCGCGCCGCGAACACGAACGGCGCGCTCGCGGCGCGTGTTATGTTCGTCGAAATGATTAATTTCAACGAACCACCTGCGATCCATAGGAAACCCACAAACCTTCAGTAGACATTTTGCAGAGCAGGTGTAACCAACCATGTCTATTCTCTTTCCGTTCTCCCGCTTGTCCTGCATTCTTTCCCAAAAATAGGGACTTTTTTTTTAAATGCCGCGGGACGCGGGACAAATTGTTAAAAATCGGGACTGTCCCGCCAAAATCGGGACGTCTGGTCACGCTTATTACTTATTACATCTTATAACTTTATTTATACTTTTTCAAATATTATAGCATTAAAGGAATTTAAAAAAATATATGATTTGTATATATATGTTTAAAATTATTAAGAATCTATCTCACCATAACATGGCCTTAATTTTTAATAAAGATGTACATGATTATTATACTAGAGGTTGTACTTTATTGCACAAAGATACTAGTTTCTCAAAAAAAAAGTATAAAAGGGATTCGTTATGCATAAATCAACCATTACAATAACTTACCTATTGAATATCAACATTTCACTAATGTTAAACATTTTTCTAATTGTATTAAAAAATATTTTTTCTCATTGCTTTCTTAGTTAATTTTGTTAATTGTATTATTATTAATATTATCCTGTTTAAATATTGTATTTATATGTGTATATATATTGTGCATCTATAGTAGTTTGTATTACTTAAACTTATGCCTGAATTTGTTTTCTTGTTTTTATTGTTAATTGTTTTATGGCCATTATTTTTTGTATATTGCCCCTTAACATTAGCAGTCTTGCTCTTTGGAGTCTTTGAAGAAATAAATAAATAATTAGTAATAAATGTGTTTATATATTGTATTGTTTTGTGATACTTCATACATAATATTACGAAATGAACGTCTTAAATAAATAATGCTTTCTAAATAATTCTAATTTATTCATACAATTACAGTACACACGAAAAAAACACATAACATTGAAAAAAACAGGCATCTCCTTTTCAATGATTTTTTTAAATGATCCTTATGTTGAGGATCCCCACAATAATTGCTTGCTTCTATAGATATCAATAAGTTTTAACATGTTTTCCTCTGACCACTCCATACTCAAATAATAGGTGCGCACCGAAAACAACGAACCTCTCAGGTAGCCGTCCAAATCTAAACAGCGAACCATCAAAGTGTTCGTGGAAAAAAACAATGAGTGGATCGTGGTGAGAGACGCGCGCGCCGTTCGCGCGCACCTTAAAACCCCGTCCAAATCTGACGAATATGGTGCGCGCGCGTGGCGCGCAAGTGTGTACGTACCTTAACAATGACATTGTGCTGTTTCTAAAAGTGTCTCTAGAAGTGTTCACTGGAATTTAGAGCTCAAAAGGAAGCGAGTGAGGGCCAAGCTATTTCCTGGAACCAAGGTTCTCATGTTCTAGAGAAAAGTATACTCTTGAGCTATAAGCAAACGTGCTCACTTGTAAAAACATCAAAAGTGGGCATTGCCCATTTTAATACTCAAGGACTCATATACCCTACTAAAATTCAACCAAAGAACTTGACTATATGATCTTATATCGTAGAAAATTTTCGAAATAAGAAAATCCGTAATTTTTACAGATAATCTCATGGTGATGTTCCCATGAAAACTTTTTTCACTCTATATAAAATCATTTAAATTCATCCTACAAAAACTGAAAATGTTTATCATTTCAAAAAATTACCTGCACACGGGAATCCATTCACCGAAATGTACATGGCAAAGAGGGTATGATGCTTTCTAAACTAAGTATTAAATGATCGCCATAATGCACTTAAGATAAAATAGTGTTAAAAAATTTAAGAGCAGGAAATTAAAAAGTAATCAAATTGAATATAAGGAGAATAGAGCTATTATTTACATTATGTTCCTTAATCACAAAGTAACTTATTGAATTTATGATCCATTGTTTGAACATAATGGGTGAGGAAAGTAATCTGACCGTTGCTTCGTAAAAAAAAAACAGTCCTTTTTCAGATGTTACTGGTGAAAGACATGTACCATGAGCCCCATTATGAAGGTATGTTTAGCGACTAGACCTCGGAACTTTAGGCAAATATGCATTTACTTTCATTCAGTATAAATAAAGAAATTGTAGACGATCCGTAAAAAAATGTTAAATTGGAAACATTTTATGATGCCTAGAAATTATTAAAATTATATAATAATAATAATAATAATAATAATAATAATAATAATAATAATAATAATAGCGTTATTTTACCTAACAGAGTTAAGGCATTAAGTCCTTGTCTACCACTCAACTAGGATACAAAAATAATACAAAATCTCTTCTTACATTTAATTACAATAAACAAAATTATTACATGGTATATCTACATTATTATTATTATTGTTATATTATTATTACTATTATTAATATTATTATTAATATTATTATTATTATTAATATTATTATTATTAATATGATTATTATTAGTATTATGATTATTATTATTAATATGATTATTATTATTATCATTATTATTATTAATTACAACATAGTTTGATTTAATCTACATTTAACGAATTAAATATAAAATGTACAAGATTGAAAAATTAAAAAAAACTATTAGAATAAATTCAGTTTTCGAGAATAATTAATTATTTAACAATAAATAATTGAATGAGTGTGACTTAAAAGTGTCATGGATGTACTGCAACCCCTTGATATTTTGGCGGAGAGAAATCCAGGAACGGGTAGAGACTACTGTGAGAGAAGTATAATAAGAGGAAATGCTATGGAGAGGATTGTTAGCAGACTTATCATGCGACCTTGTGTCAAAATTGTGGTAAGAAGGTAATTTCTCAAATCTGATGGTCAGGTAGCTAGGAGTGTAGGAATTCAGAACCTTGAAAAAGAAGTGAAAGAGAGTGCACTTTACGTCTGTCAGTAAGACGGAGCCAAGAGAGATTATGGATATTAGTTGTCTATTTGGATTCTTCTTCCCGAACTGCATAAAATATGTTTTAATAATATGTCAACTGTCATTCACAGAGTAGCCTACACTATGAAATAAATTTACAATGTTATCTTATATATAAAAATTAATGTTTGTTTGTTTGTATATTTGTTTGTTCGTACTTTATGCGCGGCCATACAGTTGATCCGATTGTGATGGGTTTTCTTGCAAAATGTTCAGGAGATTCCCGGGATGAACATAGGTTATAAGAGAGTTGTGATACTCAACTCCTACACCCTTAAAAATCGCCCTTTGTAGTGGAAAACGTGAAAAAAGTAGCTCTTTGGACGCTTAAATGGCTTACGCTGCCTAAACCATAAGAAATACACAAAATTAATGTACACAGAATTGGATATCTCAAAAAGCTCTACAAAAAAGTCCGCGACAGCATATGTTTATCTCTTACGGATAACTCACAAAAACCATTTTTGTCTTTCATAGATACCAAGAGTCCCTTATCTCTTACGGATAACTCACGATAACCATTTTTGTCTTTCATTGATACCAAGAGTCTCGCGCCGTAGCCGAGTGGTTAAGTCAAGAAGTCTTGGCGCAGAACTACGGGACTTACGCTGGTTCGAGTCTCTACTGGGGAATACATTTTTCTCATGGAATGTCGGCCAGTATGGGACCGGTGCACAGTGGGTCAGAAATGAAATCTAGCTGGAGAAAAAAAAAACTGTTTTGACTGACTCTCATCAATTTGTCTTTTTTTTCTTTTCACTCAAATATAATTGTTATATGACGGTTCTTAACTTATCTGCAAAGGAGGGTACAATTTTAATGTTCATGACTATGTGACGTCATCATTCACACTTCTTGATCTACAACAGAAGGCTGTAAGAGGTTTTCTTGCGAACTTATATAATAATATCTAATTATGTCCTAATTGCTGAATATTATAGTAAAAAAGTAACATAGTTTTATCGTCCGCCCATGACATGAGAATTGAACGTTCGGGCAGGACAACGTCTGCCGGGTAGGCTAGTATATAATAACATGAATAAATATTATGAAACAAATATAGTGAGAAATATTATATAAATCAGACTAAATTAAATTAATAATTCGATGTTTAAATTTGTAATTACTTTATTAAGAGGCGTACATAATTTTAGTATTCTTCCATAAAAATAGCTACATTTAATTTATTCTAGTATAATCAATTCTGTTTTCCATTACTGCAATTTAACCTCACCTAACAGGAATTTTTACGTGCCACACGTCACCCAGATCTTACAATGGCACGATCTGTCTGGAGTGGGATTTAAGTATGGATCACACACATACTCTTTTGATCACACAAGGACATGGAGGGTCTCCCCGAATGAGTGACACGATACGTTCAATGTCAGGGCCTCTTCTGAGACAACACCACATTAAGGCAAAACACACCGTTCACACACACACACACATTCATACTAAACATGATTATGTTGACCAGATGATGTTCATGGACCGTTTGAGCCTTAAAGTTTCCTGACATTTGTCTTACATGTGAAGAAAAATCCCGAAATAAACTATCGCCAAGAAACTTGTTCCGACCAGGGAACGAATCCGGGAGTGCCATCAAAATAGTTTGTTTTGCAGAATAAATTAGTTTCACGAAAATACATAATATTAGCTATTATTTGTTAACCCTTAAATTCGTAATGTATCCTTTTGGATACATCAGTTGGTTCAATTATTTAAAATTTTAAATAAATCAGAAGTAAACGAACAAAAAGGAACCACTTAAATATGTGCCTAATATTGCATTATACCTAATAATAACAGTTACACAAGATTCCGTTTTCACTGCGGTCCGCCACATTCAAGTAACTAACAGAAGAAATTTGTGTTTTTCCATATAAAAAACAATTACAAATCTTAGGCATTACAATTACAGATAAACTTAGCTTAACAGAACACATCAAGAAATTAATTACACGAACACAGCCTTTCACCAAAACTCTTCATCTATTCTCACGAAACAACTCACACTAAGTTTGAGAGACTGTCCCTGCCAACGGCGATGGCACTGTTCCAACTCAAGGTAGCACCAGCGGCCACATACGGTATTCAGATAATTTGGATTCACCTAACAGCGAAAAACCTCAAGAAATTGGAGAATGTCAAAGCCAGATATCTCAAGAGGGCCTTGTCACTCTCAAAGTACACAAGAAACAGCTACGCCTACAGAATAGCACATGAATCCTACTTCATTGAGGACATCAAGCTTCGCTTCAATCTACCAGAAACCCAGGCATATAAAGACGCCATCAAAGAGAGAGAAAACAAAGCCAATGAAATACCGATGGAAATAATGGACACAGAAACGATGAAAACTGATGTGTGGAAAGGACCGAACTTCCAACTTCGCCACCTATACACACGCTTCGCCGTGCATGGTTTCCACTGGAAAATATGTCAGAATCCGTCATACCACGACCCAAAGGAGGACTGCAGATGTAAGCTTTGCGACGAGCCATGCTCCAGGTACCACCTAATGAAATGCCAAAGCAGAACTGAGCCTCTCACCAAAATTACAAAAGACTGGTGAAAACTCTAAATGTACACATTGTGTTTAATAAAATCAATAAAAAAAAAATAACATGACAAAAGTACACTTAGTTAACACAATAATAAGGTCTTACCTTACATTCGCTGCACCATGTTTACTTAATTTAAATAAAATAAACAGCAATAATTTAAATAGAGTCTACATAAAAGCAATAAGAATATGTTTGAAATATTGAAAAAGTCTTTTCTTACCATACCACTACATAACCTCTCCAAAACGAAACCAATTACAGAAACCATTAAAACCCTCAGTTTAAAATATAAATTAAGAACAATAAATAGACCACAAATCAGTAATATTATACAAATGCACCTATAAATACCACTGCATTTATACTTAAAGAACTATAAATAAGTAACAATCTTAAATTAACAAATATTATATCGTCAATATAAAAATAATGAAACGAAATGAAATCCTCATCAAGAATAAGAACACTATTAAATTATTTATTATATTGGATAAAAATACCTCTGAAATACATTAAATCAAACCACTCAAAATTGTACATCCAAAGCTAGAGAGGGTGCATCATGCCTAGTCACATGTCTTCTAAAGGCTTCAACTTTCTAATGTAAATCAACAAGTAAATTAATTCAATTCAACAAGGATCTGATGAAAGGCTTTCTAATGTCCAACCATTGGGCATTTGATTGCCGATCTACGTCTGGTTATTATAACCATTGGATAAATCACTCGCTGTTATCGACGAAAAAAAAATATATATATATATATATATATATATATATATATATATATATATATCAAAAGGGCTAAAGAGGGTATATGTAAATCCCTAAAGTAGCCGGAGGTTGGTTTCATGAACCACTGATTCCCTTCTCAGCTGTCGAGGATACATCCAGGAAACTGGATATTTTCTTTGACGAGCTAGGGGAGGGGATGTATGTTGGAGAGGAAATTCAACTTCCAACACATAGTAAGTAAGTTTTGCCAATTTAATGGTTAAGAATGTTTATAATAATATCCTGACAATCTACAATTAAAGTAAGGTATTTAGAAAAATTAAAATGATAGAGGAGAAGATTTTTTTTCCTACGTAATACTACTTTATGCCCACTTCTGTATTCTCTGGGTAAATGAGGCAAGACCCTTCTATTTATGGCAGAACCGCCCAAACTTATTTGTATCGCGGGCCAAATGGAAGAAACATCAGGGTGATGCGGGCCATAGGCACTATTATAGCTGTTGTGGATTATTATTATTGTTATCATTAATATCATCATCATCATCATTATTATCATTATTATTATCATTATTATCATTATTATCATTATTATTATTATTATTATTATTATTATTATTATTATTATTATTATTATTATTATTATTATTATTATTATTATTATTATTATTATTATTATGAATATTATTATTATTATTATTATCATCATCGTCATCTTCATCATCATCATCATCATTATTACAAGTATGTGTTGATTTGCTACTTTTCTTGTCATATCGTTATAATAATAATTCACAAGTTCTTGTTCCACTAGTGATATACTAATATTATAGTGGCATGTTTTAATTTATTTTAATGCTACAGGCCTACAGGGGCCGGGTAGAATGTGATGGGAGGCGTAGTTTGATCGTCACTGATTTATGACAATAAGGCAGCACATGTGACTCATCATTATGTCAATTTATAGGTAATTTAATGCTGAAATAAATAACTTCCATTTTCATATCTCTTGGTTTGGAGGAAATTGACAGTTGCATTAATAAATGCGGATTTTGTCAAACGAGTTTTTCAACACAAAGGAGGCGAATAGATATAAACAGCCGAACCATCTCTTCCAGAACCATGCCTGGTTGTACGAACTGTGGTCTGATCCACCAAAACACTATTACGTTATCAAACACAGCTGGACCATATCGTCAGTCTGAAGAAATTTGATGACAGGTTGCATTGTAAGAAGTAGGCGCTCGACTATCTGACCCAGCAAAGTTTGCAAATGAACAAGAATATATAGCTTTCGGTTAAGTAATTTAGTTTTAATGTTGAGGAAATTTAATGTTGAGGACGTTTATAGGATTCCTATTTATGTGGATTCCTATTTTGAACTTTTTGTCTTTGTTCTTTTAATTAAGGGATTTGAATTTTGTTTAATTACAGTGATTATCATTAGTGTTATAACTATGAAATGCAAACATCTTCATAATGTATAATTTTTTTACATTACAAGAAAGTTCCACTTTAACCTCCATAATCGGATAAAGTGAACTCTAGAGTCCATCCTAGCATTTAGACTATTTTAAGTTTATTTATACAGTTATACAGACAGGCACAAATTATTCTGGAAGTATTTATGGCTGATCGTAATTAAAAAGCGTTGGTATTTATTTAATGTTTTGAAAAATTATCTTTGATTATAACATTCACACGTCATTCATCTGCAGACAGCGACGGTCTTTGGTTTTAGGTAAAATTACAAGGATATTAAATAAAATTAATTAAGTGTGTGGCTTTTACATATAAAATCCTTATTGATAAAATATACGTATTCGTGTAAAGTAGACCCAGGTCCACTTTAACCGCCTCCTGGAGGGTCTACATTAACCGAATTCCTTCGTTATCTTTAATTATTTCATACAGCAGCCGTGTCACATAATATCAAACCAAACACGTCAGTATATTAAAACAGCATTTACATAACATAATATATTTAGGAGTTTTATCAACATTTGTAATATTCAATAGCAGAAATTAAGAATTAATTCTTAGCTTGAAAACTTTTTAAATTGTCGTTTTCATAAATATCACAAGTAAACCCTTCATCGTGCAAAGAATAAAAGAAACTGGCCTTGAACACGTCAAAGTTGATGAGGGGAAGAAATTAAATATTTTCTGTTCGAGGGGCAGCACCAATTAAAAAAGATAACAGGGTCCACTCAAACCGAAGGGTGCACATTACCCGAACTTCCTCTAACTTATAACCAATATATATATATATATATATATATATATATATATATATATATATATATACATGCACGAGTGTGTATGTGTGTATGTGTACGTGTGCGTGTGCGCGCGCGCGTGTGTGTGACTACCCATTAACACTCTACCAGCCGCAATTCTTGTTTTATCGAAACACCAAAATTTGATTATAGCAATTCGCCTAATTAAAAAAAGTAAGGTCGAGTTCATTAACTAGTAAAATAGGATCATTTCGTGTAGGAGTTCGCCTAAAACGAAAATATAAAAATCGCTCTAGCGGTCTAAATTTGCGGTGTTTCACAACAAAGCTCAGTACATGCTATTAAAATGAATCGAAGAAGGTATTCTTTAAAAACCGACTAAATCCGACCATTACAACTAGGGGTTTACAGGAAACCCGAAATCAAAAAATTGACTCCAGTAACCGCAATGTTTGGATCGTCTCAGTGTATATTACACAATTTCATTAACCCATAAATTGGCAGTTTATCCTATAAAAAGACAAATGTCAGGAAATGTTGACGCCCAAACGGTCTCCCAACATCATATGACCATCATTATCATCATTCATATTCACTTTAGATTAAATTCTGGATTAAGGACTCTCCTAGTGCACGACTATCATCACCAACACCCATCATATTATCGGGGCAGACTAACCCCGCCTTCCAGACACCCCAACCTCAGAAGAGCGTTACAAGTAAGCCAATGCCAGGAGATAACAGCAGAAATGTCGAAATGACAACCTAGGGCATTGAATAAAAAATATACATTAGTTTAATTTATTTAATATTTTAATCAAGTAATGGAGAAATGAATCGGTAGAATTGTTTTTTTTTAATTTGGTGACAAATTATACAATATGCAAACGGTAATAACTGACGGTTATGCATGAATTGTTCTGTCTTGAGTCCGACAATTTTAAATAAACTGGTATAAAAATTGAGTTTCTCCAATTGATCTATGTTATGCATCAACTGGCTAAGCGCCTTTTTAAAAATTGGGATTTTATGTCATCTGTTGCACTGGCTCATGAAGTAAGTGTATACATACTTTTAGCGCCATATACTTAAATATGGAAATGTTATTAAAGAAAAATGTAAACGTCATCAGTCCTATCAGATATTCTGTGTTTTGTAACAAACTGTTTGAAACCAGACCTTCATAAATGCTAATCTAAATTCTGCATCATGCAGTTAAGCGTCAAATGTTCCCGCTCTTAAATTGTTGATGCATAACTGTCAAACAAGGAAAATTATTTGCAATATCCAGTATTGTTAGTTCGGCGCTACAATAAATAGTAAAGATTGACTTACAGTCTAAGATCCGGCTGCAAGATTACTACGTTCATCGAGTATATGAATAAAATTTAATTTTTCGTAAAATTGTGAATGAATGAATATATTTTTGCCGAGTTACCTATTAAAATTTGGCCGCCAGTATGTTTAATTAAAATAAAATTTATTTATTTATTTATTCGAAATAATTTGATTCACTTGTTATTAAAATAAATTATAATCCAGTTCGCAGAAATCGATGTATAGAGCTCGAAAAGTTTTGGTTGCCATTGCAAACTTGGCCGTAACCTCCTCGTTTCGGAAAGTAAAACCACTTCCCTTTATGCATACTACGTACAATGTATATACAAAAATATTTCTAAAAGGTAGTGTTAATATACATTATACGAAACAAATCACAGCATTTTAAATAAACTGAACTTTATTTGAAACAATATAAAACAACAATACGTACTTACCGCCATCTTATTACTGATTGGTGTCACAGCCTGCTGTAGCCGTGAGGAGGTTTATGGCCAAGTTTGCAATGGCAACCAAAACTTTTCCAGCTCTATACATCGATTTCTGCGAACTGGAATATAATGTATTTTAATAACATCTATCCACAGTAATTCTGCCCGAAGGCAGGTCCTTCACTGCAATTATAGCATTTCCATGCTATGCTTGCAGCTTTACTAGGGAATTGTAGGTGTGGTAGCTTACCGTTGCTTTCCACACCGGTGAAGGATGATGATGATGGCCATATGATTTCGGGGACCGTTTGGGCCTTAACGTTTTCCTGACATTTGTCGTTTTCCTGACATTGTCTTACAGGTGAGGAAAAACCCCGATAAAAACCTCACCCAGAAAAACTGCCCCGACCGGGGATCGAACCCGGGCCCGCTGCGTGACAAGGCAGCACGCTACCTCGAGACCACAGCGGTAGACTTTTAATAACAAGTGAATCAAATTATTTGGAATAAATTAATTGATTACATTTTAATTAAACATGCTGGCGGCCGAATTTTAATAGGCAACTCAGCAAAAATGTATTCAGTCATTTACAATTTAAATATAAAATTATGGAATATTCACCTGAAAGGTCCGTCTCCTCAACGGACCTTTCAGGTGAATATTCCACAATTTTATATTTTAATTTTGAATAATACCTCAACGGAACACATCATGAATCTTATAAAAGTTGATTTACAATTTTATGAAAAAAAAAATAGATTTTGTTCATACACTCGATGAACGTAGTAATATGGCAGCCGGATTTTGGACTATTAAACTTTAAAAGTAATTTTCTCGAAATCTACATAATGGCGCATAGCCCTTCAATTCAACAAAATAAATAAATATTCCGTAAACCAGCAAAATGCGATCATAAATTCGACTTGCTGAGGAATTCGCATAGTTTACGCAGTTCCTTCTTGTCTTACTTTTATGTGATATCTCTGTTGCGTAAAGAAGACTTAATTTAAGTCTTAAAAGTCCTGGGAGGTTATACGGCATATTGTGAGCCAACACTTTCTTTTCTCAACGTCCCTGTAACAAAGTAATATGGGAATACGTACTAAGAATAGGACTCCAAGCTCTCCATTTCACACTAATATTCCAGACACTTCCTAAAAAGACTCAATTTTATACTTTAAAACTATGGCCCGCGGGCAGGATGTGGGTCTCCATGACTTTCTCTCCGGCCCCTTTAGGGCTATAGCATTCTAAAATATTAAAATATACTAAGGATAGGTCTATAATAGGCCTAATAGTAGTTTATCAGCAATGGAACAAGAACTAGTGAAATATGTTATAACGACATAACAAGAAAAGTAGAAAATCAACACACGATTATAATATATTATATATAAAAATTAATGTTTGTTTGTTTGTATGTTTGTTTGTTCGTACTTTATGCGCGGCCATACCGTTGATCCGATTGTGATGGGGTTTTTTACAAAATGTTCAGGGGATTCCCGGGATGAACATAGGCTATAAGAGAATTGTATACTCAACTCCTACACCCTTAAAAATCGCCCTTTGTAGTGGAAAACGTGAAAAAAGTAGCTCTTTGGACTCTTAAATGGCTTACGCTGCCTAAACCATAAGAAATACACAAAATTAATGTACATAGAACTGAATACCTCAAAAAGCTCTACAAAAAGTCCGCGACAGCATATGTTTATCTCTTACGGAAAACTCACAATAACCATTTCTGATTTTTTTTTTAATACCAAGAGAATAATACCCATTCGGGTGAACCTTTCATCTTTATTACTGATACCAAGAGTCGCGCGCCGTAACCAAGTGGTTAAGGTAAGAAGTCTTGGCGCTGAACTACGTGACTTATGCTGATTCGAGTCCCTATGGGGGAAATTTTTTTTCTCATGGAATTTCAGCCAGTGTGGGACCGGTGCACAGTAGGCCAGAAATTAAATCTAGTAATATATAAAAATGAATGTTTGTTTGCTTGTTTGTTCGTACTTTATGCGCGGCCATACCGTTGATCCGATTGTGATGGGGGTTTTTGCAATATGTCCAAGAGATTCCCGGGACGAACATAGGCTCTAAGAGAGTTGTGATACTCCTACATCCTTAAAAATCGCCCTTTGTAGTGGAAAACGTGAAAATAGTAGCTCTTTGGACGTTTAAATGGCTTACGCTGCCTAAACCATAACAAATACACAAAATCAATGTGTACAGAATTGAATATCTCAAAAAGCTCTACAAAAAAGTCCACGACAGCATATGTTTATATCTTACGGATAACTCACAATAACCATTTTTGTATTTCATTGATGCCAAGAAGATCGTGACAAGTACGTATATTCCTGTGCAACTATAGCAGCACATGGAATTTTGTCTTTTAGCTTATTTATGCCAATAAGATCGAGATAAGTGGATTTCTGGGCAACACCGGGAATCAGCACGGGGGATCTTAAAATAATTACGATGTTATTTATAATTATCTTTCATTGTACTTATTCAAGTAATCATAAGAAGTACATTAATTTTTGTCTTTCAGCTCATTTATGCCTAGAAGATCGGGATGAGTAGATTCCCGGACAACACCTGGTAAACATCACGGAGTATCTAAAAATAATTACGATATAAATTTTTCCTGTTACATATTTAACTAAACATAAAACACATTAATTTTCGTATTTCAGCTCATTTATGTCAAGAAGATCGGGATAAGTAGATCCCGGGCAACGCCGGGTAATCAGCACGCAGTGTCTAAAAATATAAATTTATAATTATTTTTCCGCTTACTTATTCAACTAAACATAAAAGCACATACATTTTCATTTATTTAGGCGTAGCAGCGCACGCCGGGTATTAACTAGTAATAATATTAGTAATAATAATAATAATAATATTAATAATAATAACAATACTAATAATAATAACAATAATTGTTGTTATATGGTGCAGAGACCTAAACTTTAGGTAGACAGTAAGCAAAAAAGTTATTGACAACAGAGGTGGATTTTTTAAGAAGGGCAGCAAGAAAATCAAGAAAGGAGAAATTCGGAACCAGAAAATTAGAGAAATAATGAATGTTAAGCATGATATTATAGAAGTAATAGAAGAACGAAAATTGAAATGGTATGGACATCTGAAGAGGATGGAGAATTAGAGGCGTTGACATGGGGAAAGGTAGTAAGTCATATAAAGCAAATTTTACAGAAGCAAAAAACAATTTTTCCAACATTAGTTTTAATACAATGTTGGCACTACTATACAAGAAATTATATTTGCCTAATTATTACAAAATATCCATATTAGATTTACAAAATATATTTAAATTTAAAAGTGTCAAAATTGATACAAGAAATTATATTTGCCTAATTATTACAAAATATCCATATTAGATTTACAATATATATATATATATATATATATATAAATTTAAAAGTGTCAAAATTGATACAAGAAATTATATTTGCCTAATTATTACTCTCTATCTATCTTCGGGTTTTTACAGCTGCTGCCGTCTTCCCGTGCCAAACCTCCAAAGCCTACGGTCTTGGGCATCTTCGATGCTTAGCCCCCTAGCTTGCATTACTGTCTATACTAATTATTACAAAATATCAATATTAGATTTACAAAATATATATAAATTTAAAAGTGTCAAAATTGTTTTTAGCTTCCCCTGTAAAATTCGATTTTTATGACTTACAACCTTTCCCATGTCAACGCCTCTATAATAGAATCCCAAGAATGATGCTTGATTGGAATGCAGAAGGTAGGAGGATGAGGGGGAAAACCCAGGGAACAGTGGATGGATGGATGGATGAAGTGAAATGAAACATGATCAGCAGAGGCCTCAAAGAAGAAGATGCTGAGGATAGAAATCTGTGACGGAGAAAAATACATTTGGACTGAAGGATAACTACAATAATGTAGAGAAAATCCTTAATAAAAAATAATAACTATAATGAAATAATAATAATAATAAATAATAATAATAATGAGAACAGTTAAGGCTCGTCGACTGCGATGGGCAGGACATGTGGCACGAATAGGGATTGAAAGACGCGCATGGAAGCTTCTTGTAGGAAAACCAGAGGGAAAACGCCCAGTTGGTGGACCAAGAATGAGGTGGGAGAATAACAGTAACTATGATTTGAGGGAAGTAGATTATACGGGGATGATTGGAAAACATTGGCTCAGGATAGGGATGTATGGAGAGCTTATGTCCGTGCGGCTATGAACCTACAGGTTCGATAGTACCGGTGAGTGTTAGATAATAATAATAATAATAATAATCATCATCATCATCACAGTGATAACGATAATAATATAAATAATAATGTAATAATAGCAACAAGCAATAAAATATTATGAACATGAAAAATGAATGAGAGAAGACAAATTCCCAAGAAGAGTACTAGATTAGGAGTCACTCGGTAGAAGAATAAGAAGACGGTCAAAATTAACGTGGATTAATGGTGTTTTTAGCAGCATGAGAAAAAAAAATGACTGCATGATGGAAACAGGTATGCCAGAGATATGTGGAGGAGATTGACAGATTAATTGGGCACTGGAAGATGTTGTGAAACATGCTAAATAAATAAATAATAAGCTGTTAGTTTATGCTGATGATATAGTACTATTGATCGATAGCGAGGAGATACTAAAGGACAACACGCACACACTATTGAGTAACACTAAGAAATTAGGACTGGAAGTAAATATCAATAAAACTAAATATATGGTCACACGTATAAATGCATTATATAATGGAAATGGACAGCTAATGACAAATGAGGAAAATTTTGAGGAAGTGGCTGAATTCAAATACCTAGGAACAATAATCACAAATAGGAATGAGATGCATAAAGAAATTAAACATAGGCTCAATTCTGGAAATGCGTGCTATTATGCATTGCAGAGACTCTTGATGTCCCAACTCCTTTCAAAAAACGTTAAGCTGAAAATATATAAAACTATTATTCTACCAGTTATATTATATGGATGCGAAACATGGACTTTTACTTTAAGGGAGGAAATGAGATTACGAGTTTTTGAGAATAAAGTTCTTAGGAAAATGTTTGGACCAAAGAGAGATGAATAGACAGGTGAATGGAGAAGACTACATAACAATGAACTACATTGTCTTTATAGGAAGCCAGATATAATAAGAACAGTTAAGTCTCGTAGACTGCGATGGGTAGGACATGTTGCGCGTATGGGGAATGAAAGACGTACATGGAAGCTTCTTGTAGGAAAACCAGAGGGAAAACGCCCAGTTGGTAGACCAAGAATGAGGTGGGAGAACAACATTAACTATGATTTGAGGGAAGTATATTATACAGGGAATGATTGGAATGCATTATCTCAGGATAGGGATGTATGTAGAGCTATGAACCTACGGGTTCGATAGTGCCAGTGAGTAAGTAATTATAATAATAATCCACAACACCTATAATAAGGGCCTATGGCGTTAATGTTTCTTCTATTTGACCCGCGATACAAATAAGTTTGGGCGGATATTGATAATTTAATGTGGCCTGTGAATATAGCTCATTTAATGAATGGCTGAATTGCTTTAAATCACGTTAATAGCGTATACATCCTTATTATTATTCAGAATATCATACTTTCTCGTTACTATAAAAAAGAAATAACCTAATCCAAATTATTATTATTCTCGTTCCGTTATCGCTAAATATTTACTTGCAATAAAATAACATAGCATAACAATAATCTAATTAATTTCATGACCTAAACGTTTAAACATTTAATTATTTCAGATTATTTGATTAGTAATTTCAACATTAGCACCAAACTCTGACTTTAAGATTATTAATATTGACTTGATTTCTATTATCACAAATAAAACAATAAATTAAACTTATTTAAATGTGCAAAAAATATAATATACCAAGCGAGTTGCTTCATCCCTGTATCTTTCCGTAATAACCTAACACAAGATGGAAATGTTTCTGTGACTATTTAACTCATGCCCCAAATGGGACTCAATGACCTATCACGTTTCAATGATTTCTGTTTTACAACCAATCAGAGTCGTGTTTCACGAAATATTTAGCAGTGTTATAATTACCATATTAAAGAAAGCTCCTCCTTTTTAATATTCTGAATAGGTCTGACCATTATTTTGCAGTGACTGAGCCCACGAGAAATACGGCTACCAGATTGTATATATAGTGCATGAATGTCAATACATGCCGCATGCGGGAGTTAATATAAAAACATTTGTAGCAATTGATTATACCACCAAAAAAAGAAACCACTGTTTTCACTCTCTTAAATGTATTTTTTCCCAGGTAAAAATCCAGAAAAATATAATTGCCATATTTAGGCTACATCATACGACATCAGAAATGAATTAATATACAGTTTGATGTGTTTCATTTTTTCTCCACTAGAGAGCATTCTTATAATATTGCGTTCCTTTGGCAATAAATAGTATGATCTGGTTGCAGTGATAAACAAAAGAAACAGATGAAGCGTACCTATCGTTTCTCATTTGTTTTCAAACATCGCCGTTTACATTAAATATATAAATATTTTAAAATAACTATAGTTAAATAATGATTTGTGAGTAAACAGCTTAATTTTATTCGTTAAATAGTCCTAACAAATGCCACTCTTGACTTCCAAATTCTCATAAGTAATGCCACGAGTGATTTCCAAATTATCGATAAATTCACGACTCACGAAGTGAGGAGTGAATTTATCTAGAGAATTTGGAAATCAAGAGTGGCATTTGTTAGGACTATTTAACGAATAAAATAAAGCTGTTTACTCACAAATCATTATTTAACTACAGTTATTTTAAAATATTTTTATATTTAAAGTAAACGGTGATGTTTGAAAACTAATGAGAAACGATAGGTAGCCTACGCTTCTACTGCTTCTTTTGTTTATCACTGCAACCAGATCATACTATTTATTGCCAAAGGAACGCAATATTGTAAGAATGCTCTCTAGTGGAGAAAAAATGAAACACATCAATCTGTATATTAATTCATTTTTGATGTCGTATACATTTAAGAAAGTGCAAACAGTGGTTTCTTTTTTGGTGGTATAATCAATTGCTACAAATGTTGACATGTAAGCACTATTATATACAATCTGGTAGCCGTATTTGTTATAGGCTCAGTCACTGCAAAATAACGGTCAGACCTGTTCAGAATATTAAAAAGGAGGAGCTTTGCTTAATATATGATAATCCTAACGTTGATAATTATTTCGTGAAACACGTCTCTGATTGGTTGTAATACAGAAATCATTGAAACGTGATTGGTCATTGACTCCCATTTGGGGCATGAGTTAAATAGTCTAGATAAATTCACTCCTCACTTCGTGAGTCGTGAATTTATCGATAATTTGGAAATCACTCGTGGAATTACTTATGACAATTTCTTCCCCTCTAGTGTCAAGGACCACCCGACTCACGAATAGTTAAAAAATAAGCTTACTCAACACATTTTTTTTACAATAACAAGCCCTCTTCATAGCACTTCCTCTTATTTAACTTTCTTCACAGTAGCCTCTGCCCACTCCTGGAATTTCCTTCTTCAAGATATCTGGGATTGCCTCACACTTTGCACTTTTAAGTCACGCTTATACAGTTACCTGTTGTCAAACAAGTTTTCTCTATTTATTTAAATGTATTCTATGTCAATTTTTTCTCGTTTTTTTATATCTTGTACATATTATATTTAATTAGTTAAATCTAGAGTAAATCAAAATACATTATTAATAATAATTGTATATATAACATGTAACCGTTTTTGTTCATTGTAATTTAGATGTAAGACATTTTTTTTTTTTTTGTGTTTTTCAAAACCTGGTTGAGTGGTAGACTAGGCCTTAAGGCCCTAACTCTGCCAGGTAAAATAAAGCTATTATTATTATTATTATTATTATTATTATTATTATTATTATTATTATTATTATTATTATTAAATTATCAGGTTCTTGTCGTTCTAGTCTTAATTTTATTACAGTTATATGTTTATTAAATTTTCCACATTTGTTACTATTTTATAAATGTATATTGCATGACTAAGTTTATATTTTATAAGCGTTAGTAATTTAATTGTAGCTTACAGTTAGTCAAAATTGTCATGTAATTCGTTCTAGTGAAATGGTAAAATATCTTCATCAGGTAAACTAATAATAATATATTATTGTTATTATTGGTATTATTATTGTTGTTATTATTATTATTGTTGTTATTATTATTATTATTATTATTATTATTATTATTATTATTATTATTATTATTATTATTATTATTATTATTATTATATCATGTCCATCACAGTGGTCTCGATCTCTAACGTCATTGCTTCGTACGCCCAGGTTCGATCCCGTTAAGACATGTTTCTGGAAGAGGTTTCTTCGAGTTGTATCCTCACCTATAAGACAAATGTAGGAAACTTTAAGGTCCAGATAGTCCCCGAACATAATTGGCTATAATAATCATTCTATCCTATTCGCCTTGTTTAGTATGAATATGTGAAAGAATTATGTCTAGTCCCAAATATGTTTTACTATCTTCATGGTGTCCCGCTTTGAGCTGATCCCTCATTCGGGAAAGTCATTCATGTCTTGTATGGTTAAAAAAAGTATCCATGTGATCTAAAGTTTAAACAAACTCTCCTCATTGGTCGGTCACTGCAAGGCCCGGGTAGCATAGGACATGTAACAGTACCTAAAAGAGGAGGTTAAATTAAAAATAATAAACAAATATGATTATATCATTAATAATATAATTAATAAATTACTATTATTATTACTATTATTATTATTAATATTAATATTATTATTAATAATAATAATAATATTATTATTATTATTATTATTATTATTATTATTATTATTATTATTATTATTATTATTATTATTATTATTATTATTATTATTATTATTATTATTATTATTATTATTATTATTATTATTATTATTATTATTATTATTATTATTATTATTACTATTATCATCATCATCATGAACAAATTCGTTTTAGGCCATGTGGCCTGTACGGTAAACCTAGCGAAGATGGTCTTGATCATTCCACCGATGTTTTGGTCTTTCTTGGTCCCTATGTCCAGTTGGGGTATATTGGAATGCCAATTTTGGAAGTCTATTTCTTGCCATTCTCCTCAGATGATTTTTCCATTCTTGTTGGTATCTTTGTATATCTTCATTTAAACTTGTTACTCCAAGTTTTCCTCTGATCATAGTGTTCCTTTGGTGATCCAGTCTATTAACTCCTATTATTACTATTATTATTATTATTATTATTATTACTATTATTATCATTACAGTTATAATCTATCTTCGGATTTTCACAGCTGCTGCCGTCTTCCCGTGCATCATCAATGCTTAACCCTCTTGCTTATATTACCATCCTCATGCTTTCCTTCCATGTTAACTTTGGTCTCCCTCTTTTCTTCTTTCTGTTCGGTTGCCATTGATATGGTAGTTTCAGCCATCGCTCATCTTCCATTCTTAAAATATGTCCTAACCATTTTAATTCATTTTCCTCAATTCTTTCAATTATGCTTTCTTCTGCTTCCATTATGTTTCTAATTTCTTTATTTGAGACATTTTTTTTTTACTTTCTGGCACTTCTGCGTAAATATTTCATTTCTAGAGCTATTAGTCTATTCTTGTAGTACTTTCTGATTGTATTATTATTATTATTATTATTATTATTATCATTATTATTATTAAATTAAACATGTTATATTTTAAGGGCTATTCTATGGTTTCGTCATATGATTTTCTTGAGAACCTTACTTGCGTAAAAGAGACGTTTTACTTTTTTGTTTCTTTTTTTTTCAGATTGTAATAACAGTAATTTTCTCGACTTCGTTAGTAAACGTTGAACCATTTTACTACACCATTCCAAATCATCAATTGCACCAGCATTCCTATACAACAGGATTCAACCAGCTTGGTGAAGATATCAGTGTGGACACAGAAGACAGAACCATTTCAAATGAGGATGAAAAATTAATCTGCGATGATCCAACTAATTTCCAATTCCACGCCCCCATACATAATCAAAAAATAATCTTCAATTATTTGTTCAACACTGAGAATATACCTGATCCTGCAGAAACTGAAGCATCTCTTACAATGAAAATTAAATTCAGTAATCTTCTTAAAATAATACGTGATAAATGTATATTTATAAATATGGAACCGACGTTTCAGTACATATTTAATATTCTACGAAAAAATGGATTCAAAATTATGTTTGAAAGAAATGCATGTGATCACAAGAACAGAAAAAGTATTTGTATGACAGGCAACCAAGTTAAAATACTAGATTTATGCAAGATACAGGGTATTTGTTTCTGTAATAGTCACAAGTATTATGAATCAGTGCTTAATAACTTTCCTCGTTGTAAATATAACAACTTAGACATAATATTAGATAACAGTAGTAAATTTAATTGCTTGATTACCAGAGTTGTAGACACTTTAACAAAAAATAACCATGATAAAATAGCAATCACAGATAATGAAGTGTTGTTAATAATGGAAGAATTTATAAAACAATTGCGAAACTTGCTGGCTGTATCTCATGAAACAGAATTAAATTCATTAAATAAAAGAGATTATAACTCGGTGCTGAACAACTTTGGAGTAAATAAACAAGAAAATCCTGTTGTGAGATGGCCTTGGGAAATTCCATGGGAAAATTTATGTTACCATCCAATATATGTCCGAAAATGGTGGCCACAATTACCAAAAATTGCTCACCTGCAAAGATTTAATCTATGCAATAATATTTTCCCCAAAATTCAAACACCTAGCGATGAATTCGATATTGAAAATATTTATTTACAAGACTTGGAGAATGAAGATATCGCGAATAAAAATGCTCGTTCAAGTTCCAAACTTACAGTAAGTAATTTAAAAAATTATAAAAACAACAATCTCACCCCGTTATTGAATAAACGCAATGAACTACGGAATTTCATTCCAACCAATAATTTTAGATCAGATAAAAGTATTTATTTCAACAGAAATGGAGACTATGAATTAAGTAATATAATTACAGAGTTCAACTTTCTTCCACAGTATAATAAGTTTGAAATTTGTGCTCGTGATACCAGAAATGAAATGTGGCACCCACATTCTGAAGACGTTTCACAAAATAAAATGCATAATTTTAAAATTGATAATTCCCAAATAATACTTAATAGTGATCAATTTCAGAATTCCATTCACAATGGAAGGTTCCAGTCAAAGTTGGATAACGCGCACTTAGGAAATACAATAAACCAGTATGTAGCAACTCGACACTCCTATCCAAAGCAAGAATATTTGTACAATTTCCAAAAACCAATTTTCCTAGGAGATAGAAAAACTAATTCATATACAATTGACTCAATCTGGAAATATATACATCGTCTTTTCGAAACCGAAGAAAATAATAGTATCGATAACAAGTTTCCATTGACAACACAAGAAATTTTGGTCATTCTTCAACAGTCACTTAAAGCAAACAGTCCGCGCGAAATGAACAATTTAGAAAAAATATTATGGAACTACATATGGAATCGTTTAAAATATGATAATTTTGTTACAAAAATATCATTTGGCAAAGAATCGGAACCATCCTGGGACTACCTTTGGTATGTTCTGAAAGAAAAAACGCCATTGCCTGATTTTAATTTCGCAAAGTTTCCAATGATGCACTGGTCTAATTCTGAAATATTAAATAATCGTAGAAGACCATCATTTTCGGAAGACGCATTCCAGCCTCAAAATACTAAACACGTTTTGCGGGAAAAAAGTAATTTTAACGAAATTGGTGATCTCCTAAATCTCATAATGTACAACTTGAAACCATGTTCACGACATGTCTATTGCAACATTCAAGATCTAAATCAGTTGCCCATATTCAGTTTTCCAGAATATAAGTCTTACATATGTCTATTTAAACCAAATTTTCAAAAATGCCCTGTCTCTGATCCTGATAAA
Organism: Diploptera punctata; assembly: GCA_030220185.1. Lineage (NCBI taxonomy): Eukaryota > Metazoa > Arthropoda > Insecta > Blattodea > Blaberidae > Diploptera > Diploptera punctata. The sequence continues at coordinate 137,409 of JASPKZ010008175.1, forward strand.
ATACCTAAGAAAATATTTAAATTGAATAAATTTGATTGTATAAGATTCAAACTAAACTCAATATGGAAACATTTTTTTCTTCATAAATATAATATTCGAGGCCTAAAATTACTCCCCGATTCTACAGTTGAATTCTCTTGGGAAAGAGAAAATGCCAATCCTGAAGTTATCTCTAACATAGGGAATTTTATAGCCAATAGTTTTAAAATTAGAAGAAGCAGCATGGATATAGAACTTGTGGAATTGAGTAATGGAGCTATGGTGACTTGGGATCAGTTATTATGTTTATTGAAATTGAATTCTCATAATTTTTGTCCAAACATACAACTAGCATGGAAGTTTGTATCTACTTTGTTGCGAAAATGTGGATTAAAGATAGTAGGTATAACAGAAGACATTAAAAATATTCCTCAATGGAAAATGATATGGCATATATTACACAAACAAGGCATTCCTGAGGCAAATCAAAATTTTTCTCTAGAACATAATATAAAGAAAAACGAACAAATAAATGTACTAAACATGACTGAAATATCGGGAATAACTAACACTACAAAGAAAAAGAATATTTCTACAGATGAATTCCGTTTGCAACATGAATTACCTCAAACTAAAAAAGGAAAGGACAGAAAAGTGAATTTAAAAGATTTGATTTCAGAAAATATTCCACTATCTGCATCGGAACATCCACTAGGTAAGAAAGGAGATGACAATAAGGGGATAAAAGAGATATCAAAGGAAAATGGTAAAGATAACTTACAATCAAAACTTGAATATACTGAACCTGAAGAGACAAGCAAAGAAATATTTCGTCACAAAAATATAACAGAAAGAAATAGAACAAATATTAATGTAGCCCAGTTTTCTACGCGCATGCCTATAAATGAAAATGTAGCAGGACAAAAGTTAAAAACAAAAAATATGTCAAAGGAAAAGGAAAGAGATAAACTTTTATTTTCAAACTTTGAAGATTCTGAATCTATAAAGAAAATAATACCACAGAAACACATCACAGAAGCAAATAATTCAATAATAAATAAATTACAATTTCCTTCTCCTGAAGAGACAAGCAAAAAAGTATTCCAACCCAAAAATATGACAGAAGGAAATAGAACAAATATTAATATATCCCAGTTTTCTACGCGTATGCCTATAAATGAAAATGAAGAAAGACAGAAGATAAAAACGAAAAAAATATCTAAGGAAAAGGGAAGAGATAGCCTTGTATTCTCAAAATTTGTGGATTCTGAAAATCTAAAGGAAATAATTCCAGAGAAACCCATCACAGAAACAAATAATTCAAAAATAAATATATCACAGTTTGCTTCTCCTGAACAAAGTAATGAAAACGAAATAACACTTGAAGAAGGAGGAGAAAAGGAAAAAGAAGAAGATGATGATGGTAATGATGATTATGGAGAAGAGGAGGAAGAAGAATATAATGATCGTGTTAAAGAACAAGAAGAAAAAACAGATTTAAAACCTGACATATCTTACAGGTCTACAATTGCTGGTACCAACACTTCACTAGAAAGTACCACTTCATCCTATCACCCTTCTTGGGATCAATCTGTAAGAACGACAGGAACTCTCATATATGAAACTCGTGCAGAATTAACAAACAAAGAGAAATATCGTGCGAATAAATCCGCTGAAAATCTGATTGCAAAAGGAAATGTAACAGGAAAAATTAAATTAGATAATTATTCAATTCCTTATACATTTGTTAAAACAGCAACAAGTCTGAAAAATTACGATTTGAAAACATTAACCCTTGCACAGTTAAAAGAAATTGGTCAAGATTTCATTCGAGAATCTCACAAACCAAAATATCAAATTACACCACAAGAATTAGCTGCCTTGTCAAGGAATGACGAAATCACATTGAATTTAATACTAGACCATCTTAAAGTAAATCGAACTAAAAATACAAATGCCATACTGTTCCAAGATTTCCGTATACCCAAAAAATACATATATGACATTCTTGAAATCCAAGGCTTAGACATTAATAATGCTACCCCAGAAGTCCTACACCGCATATTTGTGTTGTACCTCAATGGTAACTCTAAGTATAAATCTAAAATCGATCGTAAAATTAAAGCAATTCTTGAGAAACTTCGTTTATTTTTAGTTGAACATGGGGATACTGCTTCAGGGTCTCTTCTTCTGAATAACCATCCAATATCTGTGGAAACCGTTGTAGCCATTTTGAAATTACAAGATATTAGTACCAATTCTACAAGTATAGACAAACTGTGGCAAATATTACAGCTGATAATATCTACACAAGATGCTAATGCAAGCAATACTAATAAGAAATCTTTCACTTTTAAATATTTTATTGATCTTCTGAAAAATCCGAAAGGAATACCAAACGCAAAGTTAGTTTTTGAAGGATATGAAATTCCGGTGATAGACATTCTGAGCAATCTCGGTGTGGTAAATGTAGAAAATGGTGCAAACCTATCACAAGGCATCACGGAAAAAGATTTGTGGGTTGTACTGCATGATTATATCACTCAACATGAACAAATTCGTTATGGTGAAGAAAGTGAGAAAATTAGTGTGTTTAAAAAATTCAAGGAGATAATTGAGAATAGCTCCGATGTGTCTAATGATTATTTACTCGTATTCTACAACGATACCGAGAAAATGCTTCAGGTCCAAGATATTGTGAATAAATTAGAGTTGCAGAAAGTTTCGAACAGTGGCAATTATGTTTTAAGTAATGTTACTCCAGATAAATTATGGAAAATTGTTAAGAAATTTCTCAATGATCCGCCGAAACTTGAGCAGGGATATACTAAATCCAATCATTCCGAAAATGTGATTATGAACCCAAAAAATATTTCTAAAGAATATCTACAAGCATTCAATAAAACCAACATTCAAAAAGTGTTACCACTACAAGAGATATTAAATAAAGTGAACCAGCAGACAGACAACAGATATAAGAAGTACATGACTGAAATAAATTCCACAGATTCTCTGTTCAGTTTTTTAAAGAAGCGCTTCTAGATTTTAATCATTGTCAATTTCATCAAAATTAAAATATAAATACTGGGTGAACTGTAATTACACCAACAAATTTCAGGGACTTATTCCTGACTGAAAATGAAGGAAAAAAGTTCATATAAACATGTGTCCGGAAATGAACCATGTGCGTGCAACGATAACAAATCGCCCCCGTATAAAGTACATAGCATAATCGCATACATGTCAGAACAGCTGTTCAAAGTGGTCTTCGTGGGATCCAATGCACGCGTTCACACGTCGTATCATAGATTTCCTCACTCTTTCGTTTGTTCCGGCCTCTCTCCGAACAGCATCACAGGCGACGTGGACACGTTGTTGAAGGATATGCACATCAGAAACTGATTCAGCATACACAGCGCTTTTTAGATGCTCCCAGAAGTAAAAATCCAGGGAGTGTAAGTCCGGTGATCTAGCAGGCCATGAAACAGTTGCTACAGAATAATGCCATTCGTCAGTGCCATCTACTGTGGCAATGATGCGTTTATGAACACTTATTCATAGGACATTTTTTTTCTCCATTTCCAGTCAGGAATCACTCTCTGCAGTTTGTCGGTGTAATTAAAATTCACCCTGTATAATGACACCGCACTCTAGTCGAATAACACATATTTGTAGTGAAAACTTTATTGTGAAATTTATAGATATCTAGTTATTTGCGAACAATTGTATTTCTAATGTGACGTCGAAAACAATTTTTTTAAACTAGGTATCTCAGGCATCTATTAAAACAGAATTTATTATTTATACAATTTAATTATTAACAATAAAACACATTAAATGTTGTTTATAAAACTGTGACTTTTATTAATTTAACGAATAACAGTTGTTTATATTGCAAGTGGTTAATGTAATTAATATTTACAGTGTTACAATAACTCGCAACAAAATACCTTAATTATACGATATATAATTTAGCAACGAGGAAGTAAGTTTTACCTCATTTATTTAATAGTGTTATCTAAAGATTTGAGTTGCTAGTAATCTTGTTCTCTTTAGATTCAAGCATATGCATAACAGTACAATTCCCATCTTCACTTTTGCGGTCTGGGTTCGATCATCGGCGAAGTAGGAGTTTTCAAATCTCCAAGTTGCGGTTGGGGGTATGTTCCTCGTAATACTCAATCCATGGTGCAGTAAAATGATAAAAAGTCAAATAAAAAAGTAAAAACAAAACAGAATAAAAAATATATTTATAAATAAATGAGACATACTTTTGAAAAGGGGCCTTTTTTTCGAAATACCAATTGCGGCACCCCTAAAAAGTTGCATTTAGTTATAGAAAGAATGTGTCAAAATTTGGTTTAAAAATCACTGAGGCGCAGAGACCAAAAAGTTTACTCGATTTATATTTTTCACGAATAATAACGATAAACTTTCTAGTGGTATTAATTTGTAGTAGTCCTGTGACCATTGGTTCCTTTCTTAAGTAATATTAAAGTTTTATACTTCCGTCTCTCGAAGTACATTTCTTACTTTATATTTCCTTAATTTACCCTCTCTCTTTGTAGGTACTTTTACGTGCCCCAGGCTACACAAGCCTTCCAGAGACACGACTTGCATGGAGGGAATTGTGAACTCTGGATTACATGATTAGTGATTAGTTTAATACCAAGGCCACCTACGAGTTCACACGAACAGGATATATCTTTACCTAAACGTTCATCGGAAAATGTCTTCCTGTTCTTTATCATTCTTGCATTTTATCCGTATGTAACTTTAATAGAATACTGCACTAAGGTATTTTAGAAAGGTATTGCCACTGGTTGCAGTTTTTCTCACAGGAAATACAGTTTTACTTTTCATTTTGCCAAAAAGGTTAATAAGAGCCCACATCTGTTTCATTTTCTTTTTCTTTTTTTATTTATAATTTTGGTTTATATAGGTTCTTAACAAACTCACACTGAAAATCACTCTAAGTTCTTGGCCCTTTGCCCATGTTTCATCAGTATTCAAACTTAATTATTTTGAGGCAGAACCTAAAGTGTATGTGGCTATTCCATTATTTTTCACGCTTATATTTTATATTTTTACACCTTTCTCCTTTTTTATTGTTTTTTTTGTACCGACATCTACATTCCCTAAAGCACTTTTTTATTGTTCGTTTATTGGTCAAAAATGCTTTCTCTCTAATATCTAACAACTAAATACACTTATATGACATTTACCGGTATGACACACACTTATAAGCACAAAAGCCAAACAACTGTTAGAAATGTTCTTAATTTAAGGAATTGTTAAACTATTTTTTTTAATTGTTAGAAAATGTAATATCGGAATCTATTACCAATCGCTGTTAAAAATTATAATATAACATTATATACCACTTAGGTCCGTCTCCTTAACCATTAAAACATGAAGTTACCGTAGGCCTTTCGGGAATAGTCCCATCATCAGCAGAAAGTACGTCTGAATCCACTAGCTTCGAATACAAGACTCATTATTGCATTCGAAGCTAGTGGATGCAGACGTACCTTCTGCTGATGATGGGACTAGTCCCGAAAGGCCTACGGTAACTTCATGTTACAATGGTTGAGGAGACGGACCTAAGAGGTATATAATTTTATATCATAATTTTGAATTGTGGGTAACACATCAATGGAGTTTACAATGAATTTTAATGATGTTGGCCACTCGCTAGATTTGACGAATCAAGACGATTGGAACAGATGCTCTTAATCATGCTTCCTTCACTTTCATTATAACAGAAAGGCAAATACCACTTTACGATGGTTCTTTACTTCCGCCTCTTTGCGAATTAAGACGGGCATTACCGTCCCTAAAAGTTAGCAGAATTCGCAAACTCAGGGCCCCTGCAATATAAAATATTCATTCAAGTTTAATAGTTTCTTTCGTGTTGTTAGCACTTTCCTTTGTCATTTTATATATATTTTTTTTTGCAAATGCCCCAGGTTGTTTTTCGACATTCCTGGTGTTCTCTCCTGGCATGCCGTACTTGTAACCCACTTCTGAGGTTGGGGAGCCTGGAAGGCGGAGGTACGTTGCCCCGATGATATGATGGGTGATGATGATGATAGTGGTGCGCCAGGAGAATCTCTAAACCTAAGCTTAATCTAAGATGAATATGAATGACGATGATTGCGATGGCCATATGATTTCGGGGACCGTCTGGGCCTTAAAGTTTTTCTGACATTTGTCTTACAGGTGAGGAAAAAACCCGATAAAAACCTCACCCAGAAAAACTGTCCCGACCGGGGATCGAACCAGGGCCCGCTGCGTGACAAGGCAGCATTTTATATTTTATTTAAACTAAAATAACACTAATAAATTGTGAAAACAAAACCTTCTCTGAACTATGACTGAAGCGAAAGTGTGCAGACAGAACGATCCCGAAATTGCTAAATTTGCAAAAAAATTACAATGAACCAAATTTATAGCAATACATATTTTCTCAAAATCCGATTCCTTAGACATTATGTAAATTTTACACGAATATAGAACCTGGAAACTGGAAATAGTATATTACGATGCGAGATTGGGAAGTGGTTTTTACAGAAGGGAGGAAAATGTTTAAAACCCGAGCGATAGCGAGATTCTGTAAAACACTTCACAAACGTGCGTTGTACAATATTTTGCGCGATGGTGTTTTCAAAATAATAGTAAAATAATAACATATTTGTTGGAAATATTTGCGTGCGTTATAAACAACTGATGACTAACGTTAACAGTGTGGGCAATGTTTATTAGTTGAAACTACAGAAGGTCGTGACACCAATCAGTGTTAAAATGACGGCAAGTATGTATTTATTGTTTTATATTGTTTGAAATAAAGTTCAGTTAATTTAAAATGCAGTGATTTGTTTCGTATAATGTATATTAACACTAACTTGTGGCTATTTTTTTGTATATACAGTACATTGTACGTAGTATACATAGAGGGCAGTTGTTTTACTTCCTACACGTGATTTGTAAAAATGTAGATTAGATTAGATTAGATTAGATTAGATTAGATTAGATTAGATTAGATTAGATTAGATTAAATTTATTTAGCCTGGTGGAGTTAAGGCCATGTGGCCTTCTCTTCCACTCACCAGGACAAACATATATTACATCAGAATATAACAATCTCAATTAACTCTAATATTAAATACTAAGTAAAAATTTGATCAAAAAGATAATATCTAATATATTACTATCTATAATACAACTAGTTAATGTTAGTTAAAATTAAGACTAAAACTAATAATAAAATGTATACAAGCAAGACATTAAATTGTCCCTGTCTGGTGTATATAAAGAACAAAAGAAAATAATGAGATATAGAAAACTAATTTTACGATTATACAATATTTAAAACAAAACAAATGAAAATATTTGTTATTCTTAATATTATTTTCATAAATAATTAAATGTATTAATTGTTAAAAGAATATTTTCAGTGAGGTGTATAAGTTAGTTTGTTGTAAAATAATGTTTTAGTTTGTTTTTGAAGGATGTTATAGTTTGACAGTCTCTGACGTAGGGCGGAAGGGAATTCCATGTTTTGGTAAGAGAGACCGTAAAATATAATGAATAATATACAGTGTGATGAGGAGGGATATAAAGGACAATGTGCTGATGGGATCGAGTGTCAAGATTATGGTGTCGGATAGTCTGATGAAGCGGCATGATAAATAATTAATATTACAGTAGTCTGTAGTTATTTTATTACAGTATAGTTATTTAGGTTGGCAACCCCGAAATGTAGGAAGTTGAACTTTCAATCATGGTCGCATTGCTGTAAGTACAACAAACTAACATGCAAAAACCCAATATTAATTATAGGTTTAAATTACTAACACATAAAAACATAGTCATTACAACACCAACAAATTTCTCGTAAAACTATGTACAGTAATCACTCCCAGTCCTTGTCGAGGACCAAGCCCCAACTTATACTCATATAAATCTCTAACTGGAGAAAATCAATCTATACAATAGTGATTTCCAGTTCAGAAGATGATCTACAAAGAGCTATTTTTAATTTGGAAAAAATAAGTGCCAATTACAATTTAAAAATTTCAAAGACTAAAACTAACATTTTAGCATTTAAAGGACATGATACCTTAAGAGCAAAAATAGTAATTGATAATACAATTTTAGAGCAGGTGAACAGTTTTAAATATCTAGGTTTCAATTTATCATACGTTAAAATTGAAGATATTAATGAAAAAATAAATAAATTTAATCTAATGTGTGGCACTATTAAAAGAACCCTTAAAAACGCAAGAAAAGAAACAAAAACTAAATTTTATAAAGTAATGGCTGTTCCTGTATCGATGTATGGATCAGAATGTTGGACGATCACTAAAAGACAAGAACAAAGATTGGAAGCAGCTGAGATGCGATTTTTAAGAAATATAGCAGGATATACTCTGCTGGATAAGAAAAGAAATGAAGATATAAGAAAGGAACTAAATATTTTCAAACTTACAGACCAAATTATTAAATATAGGAACGACTGGAAAGAACATATTGATAGAATGCCAGAAGGAAGATTTCCAAAATTATTGCTAAAATATAAACCGTGCGGAAGGAGAAATGTCGGTCGCCCACACAGAAGATGGTCTGAACAATTTTAACAATATTCTAGCTTTCATGAAACCGGAACGAGCCAACAGGCTTAATCCCTGGATGATGATGATGATGATGATGATGATAATATTCAATTACAGAAAGATATAGATAAAATTCCTGAAACTCTTAGTGTATAATATTTACAAATTTAACAATTTCCAATACTGTTATTTTAACACAGTTCCAATAATGGATCATATTATAATAATAATGCAATGATATTGTGGAAAGAAAAATTGATGTCTGAACCAGGAATCGAACCGTGAACCTCTCGTACGAGTGTGCAGTCCACTACACCATTCTAGACTGGTACAAACATTAACAATTCTTTCCACGTATACAGATATATAAGTCTCGTTTCGTCCGCTGCCAGGTAGGTGTCACTACCATCGTCAACGGCCGGCTTCATTTAGAAGTACCGGTATCTATGTTTGAGAATTTTATACCACCACTTTTATAAGCAGTAATCGATGTTATTTGACAATTTTCAATACTGTTATATTAACACAGTTCAAATAATGGATCATATTATAATATTATAATGATATTGTTAAAAGAAATATTAATGTCTGAACCAGGAATAGAACCGTGGACCTCTCGTTCTCTGGCAGCAGACGAAACGAGACTTATAGATTTGTATATGTGGAAAGAATTGTTAATGTTTGTACCATGTCTGGAATGGCGTATTCTCGTACGAAGAACGAGAGGTCCACGGTTCGATTCCTGGATCAGGCATTAATTTTTCTTTTCACAATATTATTATAATATTTACAATGTTTTTTTTTAATATTCAAATGGGTTGCGCCTCAGTGAGAAGTTGTCGGATTTTTCTGCATTCATTTGAGACTAGTACGCAACTTTTCATAGCACTCTCCTTACGAAATTTGAATTTTTTTTTCGAGACTCTCTAATATACAGTTAGGAAGCAATTTATAACAAGCAGCCAGTCCGAATTAACCAGCAGGGTTACGAGCAGCAACGGAAGATGTAACCTCGGATTATCTCCAGAGAACGTCTGCCAAATCATGGCAAATTATTCAGCTGAGTTATAAAAATGGCGGTCTGCACATCGATTTTCTGGACTTCTAAATCTTCATGAAAGTGTCTATGTCAATAATTCAACCAAGCCGTCATAGTGTAGAAAAATAATGAGAATACGCCCACTTTATTAATTCCCAATAAAACCTTGCACCAAAATTTATAACGATTAATTTACTGTTTAAATACATAATTTCATTATATACAATAAACTGTCCATGTGCAAATCTTGTTTACAAGTTGGCAAGATGCCTAATGATAACTATACAAGAATTTATATAACAATTCTGTTTAATAAAATGAAATAAAAGCTTATTTTAACAGTTGAAATTCCAAGTCACATGAATATAATAAAGATAATTGAAAATGTCGAAAAAAAAATATTACGAGTATCACCAACGTCATTGTCTGTTTCATTCATGTTTCTGTCACATTCCATTATTTATAATGCAATTATATCTTAATAATAACCTGTTCAGTCACTTTATTAATCATGCTATATATTTCAACACATCTGAATTTATTGCATAATAACTGGCACTATCGAACCCGTAGGTTCATGGCCGCATGGACATAAGCTCTCCATACATTCCTATTCTCAGCTGTTTTACAATCATCTCCTGTACAATGTACTTACCTCAAAGCATGGTTAATGTTATTCTACCACTTCATTCTTGGTCTACCAACTGGGCGTTTTCCCTCTGGTTTCCTACAAGAAGCTTTCATGCACCTCTTTCATTTCTCATTCGTGCCACATGCCCTGCACGAATTTAATTATATGACGAAATAGCTTTGTGGCCAACCCCTGCAAATCTATGACACGACTTTACTTCTCTCCCGAAGGAACCCACACTCAGGATTAAGTTATAAATGTGATCAAAACAGAGGCTAGTAGATTCCATGCCCACTAGATTGTAATATATGATCGAAATTGAGAAGAAGATGGGCTACTTTTTTTTTAAAGCAGACGCCAGTATGTTAAGCAGACGAATGGCGAAGATTATACAGTATAACAATGTGTTACATGACCTTTATGGAAAACCAGATATAAGAAGAAAAATTAAGTCTCAGACTGCGATGAACAGGGCATGTGGCACGATGCCTTTGCTTATCGAATAATGCAAAAATTCAAATTTTACTCTTGAATGGGGTTTTGATCGATGTAGCATTGCATTCTCAGAGTGGATTGTTTGTAACGTAGCAACGATTGCATGGTTTAAAATTTCGAATGGATCATTCTAGTATATCAGTCTGCAGAGCAGTGAGCGATTGGAAAATATTAGCTGGGGATGGCGATATATGGAGTGCTTGTGGCCATGAACCCTCAGGTTTTGGGGTATGGAAGTTGGGTACGTTTGATTATATTCATCACATAGAATGCACAAATAATTCAATTTTTTATTATATAAAACTTTCCTCATTAGAGGACTGCCTCAAGGACAAAGTGATACAGACAAATACTCTTGTAAATACATTAAAAAATTTTAATTGTTATTGAAGTATACATACTATAAAGTATATATTTAGTAAAGATGGTTTCTTAAAATTTAAATTGATCCTGTAATAACAGCGATGGCAATTTTAGAGAGATACATTCTGTCCAAATCTAAGAAATTCCAAAATTTAACTAACCTTGCCCCGATCATCAGTCCTGTGGCAGTTATACTATATAATTGGTATATATCATTTGTTAGGACTATTTAACGAATAAAATTAAGCCGTTTACTCACAAATCATTATTTAAATATAGTTATTTTAAAATAGTGATATATTTAATGTAAACGGCAATGTTTGAAAACAAATGAGAAACGATTGGTACGCTTCATTTTCTTTTTTGTTCATCACTGCAACTAGATCATATTAATTATTGCCAAAGGAACGTAATATTGTAAGAATGCACTCTAGTGGAGAAAAAATTAAACACATCAAACTGTATATTAATCCATTTCTAATGTCCTATGATGTAGTCTAAATATGACAATTATATTTTTCTGGAATGTTATTACCTGGGAAAAAATACATTTAAGAAAGTTCAAACAGTGGTTTCCTTCTTTGGTGGTATAATTAATTGCTACAAATATTTTTATATTAACTCCCGCATGCGCTATGTGTTTACATTCATGCACTATATATATACCATCTGGTAGCCGTATTTCTTACAGAGTCGGTCACTGCAAAATAATGCTATGACCTATTCAGAATGTTAAAAAGGAGGTGCTTTCTTTATTATGATAAACTTTAGTTGATAAATTGTGATAGGTTGTAAATAAAAAATCATTGAAATGTGATTCGCCATTGACTCCCATTTGGGGCATGAGTTAAATAGTATTTGTAATAGTCAATTTTTGGCTCATATATTGCTTCCTTTTCACTGTCAACATCCTCAGGTTGGCCACTATGAGTCTCAAAACGGATTGTGGGATCTAATATATCAATTTTAGAAGATGGGCTAAATGCAATAATATCTATTCGTCTGTTACTTGCATTAGTGGCCACACCATGAACTTCCTCATAAACTGTATATCCGTAATTTCGTATGGCTTCTGCCATCATGTTTCGAATAGTGTGGTGCCGAATGTTTCTCAGTGATTCTCCAAACGGACATGCCCCAAGAACATGTGCAAGGGTTTCGTGCTCTCTGCGACAACGTCTACAGAGGGTATCGTTCCTAGACCTGCGCGGCAAAGAACACACAGTAATAAATATTTCTTATTAGACACTGGATTTAATTTATTTCAACACTTAGGTCTTCTTAAAACGCTTCCTATCACTGATGTAACTAATCTATTTGCTTTTATATATTTAACTAGCTAATGGCCAGAGTGCGTGTTTACGCCTAAATAAACGGAATATGATTTTTAAATTTTCGTTTCAGGTAAACTCCTACACCTAATGTTTTTAGAGCAAAATAGCAGCTAAACACTCGCCGTACCTGAAAATATGTATACACAAAGTTACACGTTTCGACGAATCAAACACGGCGGTTTGCTAGAGTCAATTCTTATTTTCGGTTTTCAGGAAAACCCCCACTTAAAATAGTCGGATTTCGCTGAGTTTTGGATAATATCTACCTCGGTTTATTTCAGTAGCATATACTGAAACATCGAAATTTGCGACCGCTAGAGCGACTTTTTAATTTTCGTTTCAGGTGAACTCCTACTCCTACTGGTCTTAGAACATAATAGATAGCGGCTACCTCGGTTTACTTGAAAATATGTACTATGTACAAATTTTCATGATGATCGGTTGAGGGGTTTAGAAGACAAACATATGCAGGCTGAATTTTGATATATAAGAATTATTCAGTCTTGTAACACGTCGTTATCTCAACTAATTTTATGTCTGACTTGGAGTCTAGTTGTTAAAGGTTTCACTGAAAATGTTTATTTTTGACAATAAAAGTATTTCATCACACATTCTGCATATATGGCCAAACCAAATTAATCTTTGCACTCTGCTATGAAATCAATAATATATATTTTTATTTTTTTATTCAATTCGCCATTTTTGTTCCAATTATCCAAGGTCCATGTCCAGTTTCTGCTGGCTCGAAAATCTTCCCAAATATTTTCCTTTCGAAAACTAATATGTATTGTATTCGCCCTTTTCAAGGTCAGGTTTCGCAGGAAAAGCCAACACGGGTCGTCCGGTATATTCTAGCTTTATATTCTTGGATTCGAGAAGTGCATGATACGCTCTGTTGCCTAGTGTATACCACATTTCATTGAGTTATTTCCATGTAAATATATTAGTAGTAGTTTGCTCCAGTACGTCCCGAGTGAGGACATGGGTGTTCCTTAACGTAACATTCTTAACCAATCTAATTTAGTTACGCTTATTTTCCTATATATGTTAGCTAATGATCAGTACATAACCTCAAAGAGACATCTGGTAGGAAATTAAGGTATTACTTGGATGGAGGAAGGTAGATTATATTTTGCTCAGAGTAACTAGTTTAGGCCTGAGGTTCTTTTACAGAACTCAAGGCTTCAAGTCTCTCTTGGAGAACAGGTCCCTTGGGTTCTTCCATCCTAAAAATTCATCAACCTCGCCTAAGATTTCTTTGATATGAACTGACAAAAATTACTAATATTTTATCTTATTTCGCGTAATTCTAAAATTGTTAATACAATACTTGTAAAATCCATAATAAATAAATCATTTTCTTGCTACCTACATTACTACAGACCTGTTTCACTACATATAGAACTGTCATTTTTTTAAAAGATAATAATGCGAAAGATCACTCAATAAAATATGCTATGACGTCGCAGTTCAATAATAGCATCACGGTCACGTGGTTACGGCATGAATAATATTCCAAAATTTGTTTTGCTATAAAAACAATTACAATTTCGCGTCCTTCTATTTTCAGAAAAATCGGGATTACCATGAACACGATCAAAGTATTTTATTTTACAACATGCAATTGTTAAATGGGGTTGAGAATTAAAAAGATTGTGAGCAAAATTTCGCTAAAATACAAGGTAAGTTAGTTGCATTTAAAAGATAAAATTAATGTGTAGAATTAGAATGTAGGCGTAATAATAATAATAATAATTATTATTATCGTCGTCGTCATCGTCATCATCATCAGCAGTAGCAGTAGCAGTAGCAGTAGCAGTAGCAGTAGCAGTAGCAGTAGCAGTAGCAGTAGCAGTAGCAGCAGCAGCAGCAGCAGTAGCAGTAGCAGTAGCAGTAGCAGTAGCAGTAGCAGTAGTAGTAGTATTTATTTACTCTGACAGAATTAAGGTCATAAGGCCTTATCTTCCACTCAACCATCACAAATTACAAGTACATATTTGACAATATAAATTATGTATACACTATACTGATTATAAAGAATTAAAAATATATTAGATGTTGCAATGGAAATTTCATGTACAAACAACATTTTAAAAACGTATAAGAAGTAAATTACAGAACTGAGTAGATAGATACGAAAGAGAGAATGAAAGGAAAAGAGACATAATTTTAAATGTCTCATCCAGCTGATCTGATATTCCATTGTGAAATTATATAAAAAAGCAGAACACAACACAGATAATAGTAAAAATGTCATGGAAAATTTCGTTGAAAACCAGTTGAGATAAATGGAATAAAAGCATGTTTATAAATACAACTACCTAATACCCGGCGTGCGCTGCTACGCCTAAATAAATGAAAACTAATGTGCTTTCATGTTTAATTGGATAAGTAAACGGAAAAATAATTATAAATTTATATTTTTAGATACCGGCGTTGCCCGGGAATCTAGTTATCCCGATCTTCTTGACATAAATGAGCTGAAATACGAAAATTAATGTGTGTTATGTTCGGTTAAATAAGTTACAGGAAAAATTTATATCGTAATTATTTTTAGATACCCCGTATGTTTACCCGGCGTTGTCCGAGAATCTACTTATCTTGATCTTCTTGGCACAAACGAGCTAAAAGACAAAATTCGTTATTGTGATTTATCCGTAAAAGAATACCCACCATGTGCTGCTTTGCTTTGCACAGGAATCTACGTACTTGTCTCGATCTTCTTCGCATCAATGAAAAACAAAAATGGTTATTGTGAGTTATCCGTAAGAGAATAACACATGCTGTCGCGGACTTTTTTGTAGATCTTTATGAGATATTCAATTCTGTGTACATTAATGTTGTGTATTTGTTATGGTTTAGGCAGCGTAAGCATTTAAGCGTCCAAAGATCTACTTTTTTCATGTTTTCCACTACAAAGGGCGAGTTTTAAGGGTGTAGGAGTTGAGTATCACAACTCTCTTATAGCCTATGTTCGTCCCGGGAATCTTCTGAACATTTTGCAAAGAGCCCCATCACAGTCGGATCAACTGTATGGCCGCGCATAAAGTACAAACATACAAACATTCATTTTTATATATTTGACTAGCTAATACCCGGCGTGAGCTGCTACACCTAAATAAATGATAATGAGTTTTTGCATTTAGTTGAATAAGTAAAAGGAAAAATAAATATAAATTTATATCGTTATTATTTTTAGATACCCCGTGCTGATTACCCAGCGCTGCCTGGGAATCTACGCATCCCGATGTATTTGGCATAAATTAGCTATGACGTCGCGGTTCAACACTAGCATCGGGTCACGTGGTTACGGCATGAATAATATTACAAAATTTATTTTGCTATAAAAATAGTTACAATTTCGCGTTCTTTTAATTTCATGAAAATCGAGATAACTACAACATGATCAAAATATTTTGTTTTACAACGTGAAAACGTTAAATGAGGTTGAGAATTAAAAAGATTGAGTGTAAAATTTCACTAAAATACAAGTAAGTTAGTTGCATTTAAAAGATGAAACGAAGTTAGTGTGTAGAATTAGAATGTAGGCGCAGAAGCGCAGTAGAAGTTCATTACAGAACTGCGTAGATAGATAAGAAAGAGAAAGAGGGAAGGAAAGGAAATGAGGTATTTCAAATGGTTAATTCAGTTATTCTGATATTTGTTTGTGATATTTAAAAAAAATTCAGTTAATAATTTTAAAACACAGTACAATTTTGTACCTGTTATTGCAAATTTTTATGTTTAGTCAACATTTGAAACAAACTCTATCATCTATGGAACTACACTACCTACGACAATAAAAAATTTACAGCCAATTAAGGCAGGTTTTCTGATGGTACTACTGTCATTGATGTTTATCTAGCATTAATTGCTTTCATTTTACCAGAGTTTTCGAATCATATAATAATTTACAAAAAAATATATATTTTTTTAAGTTTCAGGTGCACATTTCTGAGAAACTATGTAACATAAAGCTTGATATTTTTGTGGATATTTAGAGTGTCTAGCTGTATCCAGTTAGTGAAATATTTTGTTCGAAAATATACTATTCTCAAAAGAAATGTAATGCAAAAGAAAATAATAAAAATAAATATCTTAATGCAAATAACTTTCATAAAATATGTTAGGCTCTCAAGTGAGTAAACTGTTCACTGGTTATCTCAAGCAACTCACAAACAATTGCAGTAAAAAGAATAGGGCAGTACTGATGATTTGTCTCAGAGAAAATACATTTTTTTTTAAATTATTATATGATTTGAAATCCCTGGTAAAATGAAAGCAATTAATGCTAGATAAAAATCAATGACAGTAGTGCTCACTCACTTGCTCAATGGCACTATCGAACCCGTAGGTTCATGGCCGCGCGGACATAAGCTCTCCATACATCCATATCCTGAGCTAATGCTTTCCAATCATTTCCTGTATAATCTACTTCCCTCAAATCATAGTTAATGTTGTTCTCCCACCTCATTCTTGGTCTACCAACTGAGCGTTTTCCCTCTGTCTTTCATACAAGAAGCTTCCATGCAAGTCTTTCATTCCCCATACGTGCAACATGTCATGCCAATCGCAGTATACGAGATTTAACAGTTCTTATTATATCTGGCTTCCTATAGAGACCATGTAGTTCATTGTTATGTAGTCTTCTCCATTCACCTGTCTGTTCATCTCTCTTTGGTCCAAAAATCTTCCTAAGTACTTTATTCTCAAATACTCGCAATCTCCCTTCCTCCCTTAAAGTAAAAGTCCATGTTTCGCATCCATATAATATAACTGGTAAAATAATAGTTTTATACATTTTCAGTTTAACTTTTTTTGAAAGGAATTGGGACATCAAAAGTTTCTGCAATGCATAATAGCATACATTTCCAGAATTCAGCCTATGTTTAATTTCTTTGTGCATCTCATTCCTATTTGAGATTATAAGATATTTGAATTCAGCCACTTCCTCAAAATTGTCCTCATGTCATTAGCTGTCCATTTCAATTATATAATGTACTTCTACGTGTGACCATATATTTATTTTTATTGATATTTACTTCCAGTCCCAATTTCTTAGTGTTACTCAATAGTGTGTGCGTGTTGTCCTTTAGTATGTCCTCGCTATCGGCCAATAGTACTACATCATCAGCATAAACTAACAGCTTATTAATACCATTGAGTTGTAGGCCTTCCTCATCCTCTAAAGATTTGATGGCATGCTCTAGTACAAAATTAAATAGTAGAGGAGATAGAGAATCTCCTTGCTTCAACCCATTCTGGATTTCAAAAGTGTCCGAAAACTGTTTGCCTACACGCCCCCTACTCTTTGTGGAATTTAGACACATTCGTATAAGTCTAACTTTTTAGGAATTCCGAACTCTAGCAGGATACTATATAACTTCTCCCTCTTAATTGAATCATATGCTTTTTTGAAGTCTACATATAGTTGATGTACAGTACCATTATACTCCCATTTCTTTTCTACAATCTGTCTAATACTAAAAATCTGAACTGTTGTAGACGTGTTTCTTCTAAATGCACATTGATGATCTCCTAGAACGTCATCAATATAGGGAGTAAGTCTGCTTACTAATATATTTGTTAGAATTTTGTACGAAGTTGAAAGTAATGAGATGCCATTGTAGTTGTCGCAATCAGTTTTATCTCCTTTTTTATAAATTGGTACGATAATCGATTATTTCCATTCATCTGGAAGAGCTTCTTTTTCCCAAATCGTACTAAGCAACCGACGTAACTTGTCCATCAATTTTTCTCCCCCTGATTTTATCAGTTCTGCTGGGATCTCATCTGAACCTGATGCTTTATATATCTTCAATTTTTCAATCGCCATTTCAACCTCTAACGCACTTGGTTCTGCGGCTAGCATTTCTGCTGTCTGTAAATTATCCTCCTCAATGTCCTGTTCTGTATGTACATTTAATAGCTGATTAAAGTAACTTTTCCATCTATTTAATATATACCTGGAATCTGCAATCATATCCCCATTTTCATTCCGAATTATGTTTGTTCTAGCCTGAAACCCTTTCTTCTCTATACTAATTCCCTGATATAATTCTCTAATGTTCCTATTTTTTGCATTCATTTCATGATCATTAATCTTCTCTCTCAAATATTCCCTCTTTTTACTCTTTAGTAACTTGATGGTTTCCCGTCTAATACTACTCAATTACTCTAAATTTACCTCATTTGGCTCGTGTAACCATTTCATTTTTGCTAGCTTTCTTTTCTTTACAATGTCGGCGCATTCCTCATCAAACCTTTTCTTGTTTTGTCTCTTTTTTAAACAACCAATGCTTTCTGATGCTGACAATTTAATAGTATCTCTTATAGTCTCCCATTCTTTATTTATGCCAGTTTCTTCTTGGATTGCCACATTGTCATCTGAAGATTCCAGTACTTCAAATCTATTAGCAATTTTGATTTGGTATTCTTGCCGCATTTCATCATTTTCAAGTTTTTTAATTCAAATTTTACAGAATCATCTTTAGCGATTGTTCCTCTCATAAGCGATAGCCTTTGTCTGATTTTCACTCTGACCAGATGATGATCCGAATTGCAGTCTGTCCCTCTAACTGATCTAACAACGATGATGCTACTGTGCCAGCGTTTATCCACTAATACATGATTTATCTGGTTCCGAGTTTCTCCATCTGGGGCCGTCCAGGTGTATTTATGAATATCCTTATGCTGAAATGTTGTGCTCTTAACAATGAGATTCTTTGATGTGGCAAATGTGACTAATATAACCTCGTTGTCGTTACTATCTTCATGAAGACTGAATTTGCCTATTGTTGGTTTGAATATAACTGCCAGCCCCCCATTTCATTAAAATCTCCTAAGATAATTTTCATATAATTTATACTAAAATACTATAATTTATAATATAATTCTCTAATGTTCCTATTTTTTGCATTAATTTCAAGATTATTAATATTCTCTCTCAAATGTTCCCACTTTTTACTCTTAAGTAACTTGGTGGTTTCCCGTCTAATACTACCCAATTGTTCTAAATGTACCTCATTTGGCTACTGCAACCATTTCATTTTTGCTAGCTTCCTTTTCTTTACAATGTCAGCACATTCTTCATCAAACCATTTCTTGCATCTCCTCTTTTTTAAATAACCAATTCCTTCTGATGCTGACAATTTAATAGTATCTCTTTAGCCTTCCATTCTTTATTTATATCAGTTACTTCTTCATTTGCCACATTGTCATCTGAAAATAATGGTGATTATGAGGGTGGTGGTGATGGTGGTGGTGGTGGTGGTGGTGGTGTTGGTGGTGGTGATGGTGTTGATAGTGGTGATGGTGTTGATAGTGATGATGGTGGTGGTGGTGGTGATAGTGGCGGTGGTGGTGGTGACGGTGGTGGTGGTGATGATGATAATGGTGGTGGTGGTGATGGTGATGGTGGTGGTGGTGATGGTGATGGTGGTGGTGGTGATGGTGATGGTGATGATGGTGGTGGTGATGGTGATGGTGGTGTCGGTGGTGGTTGTGGCAATGATGGTGGTGGTAGTGGTGGTGGTGGCAATGATGGTGGTGGTGGTGGTGCTGGCGATGGTCTTGGTGGTGATGATCATGGTAGTGCTGATGGTGGTGATGGTGGTGGTGATAGTGGTGATGGTGGTGGTGGTGATGGTGCTGATGATGGTGGTGATGAGGGTGGTGATGGTGATGGTGGTGATGGTGATAATGGTGATGGTGGTGATGATGATAATGGTGGTGGTGATAATGGTGGTGGTGGTGATGGTGATGGTGGTGATGGTGATGGTGATGATGGTGGTGGTGGTGGTGGTGGTGGTTGTGGCAATGATGGTGGTGGTGGTGGTGGTGGCAATGATGGTGGTGGTGGTGGCAATGATGGTGGTGGTGGTGGTGGCGATGGTGGTGGTGATGGTGTTGATGGTGTTGATGGTGGTGATGGTGGTGATGGTGGTGGTGGTGGTGTGATTAGTGTGATAGTGGTGGTGGTGGTGGTGACGGTGGTGGTGGTGGTGATGGTGGTGGTGGTGATGGTGGTGGTGGTGATGGTGGTGGTGGTGGTGGTGGTGTCGGTGGTGGTTGTGGCAATGATGGTGGTGGTGGCAATGATGGTGGTGGTGGTGGTGGTTGCGATGGTGATGATGGTGATGATCATGGTAGTGCTGATGGTGGTGATGGTGGTGGTGATAGTGGGGATGGTGGTGGTGGGTATGGTACTGATGATGGTGGTGATGAAGGTGTTGAGGTTGAGGTGGTGATGGTGATTGGTGGTGATGATGGATAATGGTGGTGGTGGGGAATATTACTTGTGGTGGTGGTGGTGGTGGTGTGGTAGGTAGTGGTGGATGGTGATGGTGGTGGTGGTGGTGCTGACCTGTGGTGGTGGTGGTGGTGACTGACATGTGGTGGGTGGTGGTGGTGGTTGGCGGGGTGGTGGCGGGTGCGTGTGGGTTCAGTGGTTTGGTTATTGTGGTGGTGGTGTGATGGGGGTGGTGGTGGATGTTGTGGTGGGTGGTTGTGGTTGTGCTGGGTGCTGGTGAATGGTGCTGGCGATGGGTGGTTGTGGGTGTTAGTGCTGCTGCTGTGCTGATGGTGATGGTGGGGGTGGTGGTGACGGTGGTGGTGAATGGTGGTTGTGGTGGTGATGGTGGTTGTGGTGGTGATGTGGTGTGGTGGTGGTGGTGTTGCTGGCGGTGCGTTGCGTGTGGTGGATGGTGGTGGTAGTGGTAACGGTGGTGGGGTCGTGGTGATGGTGGTGGTGGTGGTGGTGGTGATCGTGGTTGAATGGTGGTAGTGATTGGTATTGTGGTTGTAGTTGTGGTGGTGGTAGTG